>JAQISU010000144.1:4585000-4627500 GCA_029339505.1 Unio delphinus
AGAGAGATGAAATCATAACTTTGATGCTACGATTATGAAATTCTTCAAATTGTATTATGTTTGATACTAATGATCTTATTATTTATCATGGTTCGTGCATATGCACAATTTCATCGTATTATTAGTATCCGTAAGAAGTTGTTCTTATACCTTTACCTTCATGCAAATACCTTGCGAAATACATTAGACATTAATAAGTTATGACTTAACATGTTTTAATTGCTCTGCCGTTATATGGCTTTTGAGTTACCGTCTGAACACGAAAGCTTCCAAATGTGGTTTTCGTTTTTTCTGATGGCACCTGGATGATAATAGCTACATGTAATATCATTAAAAGTATGATTTAAACGGAGAAATGTTCTAGAACAAGTATAGATATGCACCTAACATACAGTAATGTCAAACTTTCACAATGAAATGATAACAATGAAAGCGGATAATCTGATAGTCTCGTCCTATAGAAAATGGCTACTCTACATTTCTCAGTTACGAACAACTCACTAGAAATAAATGTAAATATGATCAATGACCTCGACCTTGAAGAAATAATTACAACACATGCTCCTGTACAGATGAGTAAATTAACAGAACATCATCTACTTCATCTGGTCAATGTGTTTGCTTCAGTTGACCTTCTATGCAGAATAATTTTGGAAGATTTTGAACTAAATTATACAATTAACCTTTGACTCTGAATCCATATTACCTTAAGCAGCATGCATACATTGTCAGTTGTATAGTTTTCACACATAATGATTGAGCCGGTCCAAAATTCAAAGATCACGACTCATGATCGGTATTGGACATACCGGAATTTCTGTTTTCCATCCCGCTTCATCCAATAATTGAAATATTGAAATTTAAAAGACAAAACTATCCAGCCCTTGTTCCCTCTACAAGTAATGTATGAAACTAGTAATCATCTGTACAGGAGGATGTTTTGTAATTATTTCTTCAAGGTCTGCATCTAAAGATCACTCCAATGATTTGCCAAAATTTTAAGTCTGTACCTTCTATTGTATTGGAGATACAATATGTAACTACTGCATGAACATACAGACAGACGAAAATAAGCAAAAAATTCTTCATTTGTTTAGAAATGCACAGAGATGAAATCAAAGTCCAAGAAAGATGTGGCATGTTACAGAGTTTACTGGATTTTTCCAAACAAGAACTGTTCCAATTTAGTCCGTTGCGAAGCCAGCCCTCCACGACGTGTGTTACCTGTCATTAAATTGATAAGACGCAATAACTGTCAGTGGCGGCGCTTTCCAGTATTAAAATGACTTGCCGTAAATGATGTGAATCAGTGTTTATATGCTCTTCAGCACCCAAGTAGACAAAACATAGAAGTCATCCCTAAAGTGACGCAGTCGTCAAACGAAAAAGAGGAGCCACCAAACAGGACTGGTTTTTTTGTGGGGCTATTTTGGAAAACACATCGTCACCTTTTTGACCAAGCGATTCTTCCAAAGGAAAATAAAAGGGTGTATGTTCCAAGTCATCTACGTTAGTCTATTTTTCGAACGAACAAACAGAGATGTCTACCCACAGGAAACATGGTCATTCACTCCCCAAAGGAAAGGAAAGTACTACCTCCTCGTTTAGCCAGACAAGGGGACGTGTTATCCACCTTATCAAATCCTCTCCAACCATGCGAAAACAAATCATTAAAACTGCCTCCTCAGATCAATTCGATAACGTTTGCGAATCTTGTTGTTGCATGTCTTGAAAGGCACGAGACCACTATCACCACATCAGAAAAAAATATACTTAGCCAAACATTCACACGTTCTTCGTCAAATGGTCCAAAGGAAAATACTTAACAGTCAAAAGAAAGAAAATGTTTGTACAACGCGGGTAATTTTGTTTCACCAGTTGCTTAAAAGGGATAAGTAGTAGAATTCTTGCAGAAGATAAACGGAACCAATGGAGCACAACGAGCGTAGACGTGTCTTTTAGAACCGAATAGAAGGACGAAAACTGAATTTAGTACGTTACAAATGTTGGATGGAATACCATCGTTGGCATGAACAACGAACTCCACATTTACTTCCTAATCCTTATCTGACCAAGATGTCCCAGTTACAACACGAATTGCAATCGTTGATGGATCGCAACAATTTGTCCGACACAGAAACATCGCAAAGTACGACAAAATTCTTGCACCAACTCCAACTCTTTCATCAGAAAGCTGTAGAACAAAAACAGCGTAATCACTCTGAAAGATTGTAAGACCCTGAAGAAACGTCCGTCACCATTACTGTCCATAGACGCCATACAGACGTAACCCCACAATTACATGAGGAAGAAGATGCACGAGAAGTCTTTGAAACACCCTTTGCATCTCTCATTGCTGATCAGATTGCAGCTTCCTTGTTGACCCCTTCCTACACACCCCAACAAGAAGAACTCGCAACTTGGGTTGAACAGATGATGTCCACTCCCCCTTCGACAGAAGTGAGAATGAAAGAAGCGAAGCCAGAATTAAGAAAAGAAAAGACGACCACAGCTATTCCATTACCCCCATCACCACTAACCTCAACGTTTATTTCTGTGGCACATCGGACACGTAAAACTGTTTCCAAACGACCACCATTTCGCCCCACCCAAAGTAGCATCATAAAAGTGTGGGTTACGGAGCAGTTCAAAAATTATATCGTGCTGCTAAAACTCGACTGAAAAGTCTCCGTTTCCCTAAAGTACAACGATGGTTATAAGAACAAGCCACGTACAATTTACACAAACCTATTGGACGAAATGTTTACAGAAGTCTCACTGAATTGGAAGGCATCGATTATCAATGGCAAGCCGATCTAGCCGATGTCTCTCATTTATCCACCTACAATCATGGCTACAAATATTTGTTTTGTGTCATCGACGCCTTTTCTAAATTTGCCTGGGTCATGGCATTGACTTCCAAATCGAGCGAAGAGTTAGTACGAGCCCTCCAATTGGTGTTGAAACAAAGTGGTCTTCGGCCTCTTTTATGGAAAACCGACAAAGGCACCGCATTTCTGAACCAAGCATTCAAAAAAGAATTATAGAAAGGTAATATTCATTTATTTACCAGCGAAAATTCAGAAACCAAAGCCAGCATCGTGGAACTTTTTCAACTCAACTTGAAAAAATGGATGTGGAAATATTTTATGCATCAACACACTCTCAACTACATCGACGTCTTACCCAACTTAGTCCAAGCGTACATCCAATATTACCGTCGGAGTATCGGACGTGCACCCCAAGATGTGACACCCGACAACACAGTGACTGTTTTTGAGCGCCTGTTTGTACGTCCCCGACGATGGAGTTTTGGCAACTGGAGATTGGATTCGCATTTGGCAAAACAAAAGGCACTTCAGACAAAAGTGTTTTGTGTCAATAGACGAATGCGTGGTCATCATCATGCCGTCTATAAATTAAAAGAAATGAACGTGAAAGTATTAAAAGAAACATATTACTTGTCTGAGTTACAACGCGTACCTAAAAATAAGACGAAGTGTACGACATTGAAAACACTCTCAGACCAAGAACCCGTAAAGTGGGTAAACATCGTGTCAAAGAAGTCAAAGTACGTTGGAAAGGATATCCTGCCAGGCTTGATTCTTAGAACGAAGCTTCGCAAGGCATCGACAATAATAAAGCAATGACCATCATATCCTTCAACACAGCATCAGCTTCCACAGTGACTACTCCTTCACCCAGTTCTTCTCTGCAGTATCTACAAAGCAACACCTGCTTCCCTAAAGACACACCAAGGACAAGACATAAAGAGACGACCAAGACACCCCGTCGGAGGCCTTTATACCACTAAAGCTGGAAATACTAAGAAATTTTATTTCGATGTTTAGACGATTTTAGTTATTAGCACATCAGAGAGACAGGACAAAATTATGCACCAAGAGTCTTGAACCTGTTTCAAGTCGGAACTTGATGTGCTTGCCATGGCACCCACTATGATGATCATACAAGAATTCCAATGGGTAGAATTTCATCACGTCTCCTCTTTGACGGATTTATCGAGTCTGAAATCAAAAGGCAACCCGAAGATTACATCGATCTGAAGAGCAGTTACTTGTATTTCAACGTGAAAGTGAACAACACGGACATCACCAATCCGGGATCCGATGCTAGAGCAGATCACGTCAACAAGTTCGTGCATTCCTTTGTCAATGAAGTGAATTTGTACTTGCATAACGAGCTGGTCAGCAGTAGCATGGATACTTACCCTTAGCGAGCGTACCTAGAAAATATCTTGACGAACGGAAAGGAAGCCAAGTACACTCGTCTGGATGTTTTCGTGGCATGGAAACCTGACACAGCGGGGGCGAGGATGAGTTTAACGAAACAGCCTTGAAAGCATATGACGATCCTCACAATTAGGTTATTTACGATCGTCGAAAGAGCATCCTGCAAAGGTGTTGTTTAGAACTGTTCGATCGTTTGCATTTGGATATGTGGTTTCAACAGACGTATTTGCCAAATGGTGTGGATATTCGTTTCAGATTGAATCGTAGCAGTACTGCTTTCCATTTGATGGCTCATGCCAACGAATACAAAACCATTATCCAAGAAGCCAGGTTATACGTGCGTCGTGTGGAAGTGTTACCTAAAGTGGGAAATGACATCTGTAACACTATGAACATCCTTTCCAGTTTAAGCACTACAGAATATCCGAAATCGAAGTCGGTAGAGATGGCAAAACTTTGTGTACCGGACCCTTCGAACCTAGATTACCACGAATAATTACTTGAGGTAGTACTTGTCGCTGTTGTTAGCAACTAACACCAGTCACATTTCGTACGACGATTATAAAGGAGGTTACACTTTGTGGGCTTTTGATTTCATTCCAGACCAAGGCAGCGACGAAGGAAATTTCCGCCCTATAAAATCCGGTAAACTGCGAGTGGACTTCAGTTTGCAGATGCTCTTACCGAGACGGTGAACGTCATTCTGTATGCCGAATTCGATAATACCATATGCCGGGCATAAAAATTATCAGTTTGAGAGTAGTTCTAGATTATTAGAACCCTTATCCCTCGTTGAATAGTGGATAATCAATGGAAATTGATGAGAGGTTTCAGAGAAAGCAGAAGCGAAGAGGTAGTTGCAACCTCATGATGTCCAGAACATGTACAACATTTATGCTCCTGTTTTGCCAAACACTTATTGGATAAAATGAGTTAATTGATGAAGAACGATTTATGTCAAAAAGATCATCCCAGTCACTTTCAGCATTATACATGTATGATGATGAGTCAAGTAGAAAAATTGGACTTGTATCTGGATGAAGCTTGGAGTCTCATATCAGAAGAAACCGTGCCACATCAGTGATATAAAGACTTGCGTGAGCATTCCTCTCCTCCAATGATTGATCGAGAGATTGATCACATCAAATCACTCTTGGCTCAGAGTGAGTAGACAAAGCGAAGAAACGGTTACTTGTCAGACCTATTCAAGCTACAAATCTGGATTGAATTGATGACTTATCATTACCTGTGAAAATAAACAAGATAACAAACATTGATACCTATTAACTGTATTACCTTCTGAACCACAGCTCATACACTGCTTCTTGGAATCATTTGGTGTGTGTTAAAGATGGACTACATAATCGCAAACTCCATAGCCATCAATCTACAGATGACAGTCATATTCCAGGAACCCACTGGGTAGCTGTATACTATCCTAAAGAGGACGTATGCGGTATTTTGATTCGTATGAACCGCCACCTTTGAGAAGATGACATCATTGACCTGAAGAGAAGAAATAATCAGATGACATGATTCAATAATGTGACATTACAAGTGTTACGTGTTTAGGCTCGAATAAACAGTAACATAGAAAGAGTGAGAATAACAAGCTTGTAAAATCTTAATAAACAATTTATTGAGCACAAATATTTTCCAGAAAAGAAATATAAACTTACGGTTTTAAGAATCAATTCCAAAATTAATACAAAAATAATTTAAAATATTATCCACTAGAGAAATTGCAAAAGTCCTGGTAATAATATGTCCAAATAATTCCAAGTTCGAATCCCAGTGAAGTATCCAAGATGGAAGACGATGTCACTTGATGAAGTCAGTTCTTGGTAATAAAATTATATGAGCACAATTCCTTTCCAGATAAATAACAAAATATTTCCTCTTGATCCAAACTAATTGAAATAATGACCAATACAAGGTAATTTAAAATAACTCAAAACGACACAACTTAATATTCTAATAGGCCAAGTTCTACTAAATAGTTTCCTCCAAAACAGAATTTATATACCTGTTTTTACGTAAACAAGAAAGGGGTCACGTGATCTTCTAGAATCTTTTAGAACAAATTTACGTTCAAAAAATCACGTAAACACGGTATGACCCAACTAAAAATATAAAGATGTTTATACAAAGCTCCATAATGTCCTTGGAACCAACCAATCATTTTAAAAGCTTGTTTACAACTCTGAAGCCAGGTCAGAAATGTGGTTAACACCTGGTGTTTATTTTGTAAAGTACAGGTAATCTCCCAATGAATAGATCTTAAACTTAAAATATCAGTTTTGAATCTGACAAACAAACAATAAAATTAAATATAAATGACTTATATCAAATATACGTTACACAAGGCACAGATTATATAGTGTGTGGAGAATATTGTGTCTATTTTCTGCATCAACGCACTCTTGGATATTTTTTGAACATTTAGTGACTAAATTTGATCGTCATTCTTCTAGAAACGATAAGAAAGGAGATCTATTCTTTTGTGACCATTTTGGTTATTTGTTGTCTTTAGCTAGAAAACGTTGTGTACATCGATTGCCTAATGACTTACATTCCTGGAAATCTAGCTTCAGTTCTTCAAAACGTTGTCAGCCATGTAAAAAAGTAATGTGCTTGAAGAAATTGTGTTCATTGTTCATGGTTCATGGTTAGTTAATTTTTATTTGAATAAAATATGTTATGTTTTGAAACAAAATGTCTCTTTCGTTTGTTTTCAAAGTTTCACCCATATCCATGCTTTTCGACTTATTACTATCCTTCATCCTAAACTTACCATTCCGACCCAACAAAAAAATGTTTGGATGTTTTATATTGCCTCCGCGTTTGAACCATATAAAGAGTGTCCAGTCTGACCATCATTCATTATCATTTATCATTCATCATTCAGGCGGTGTACACCGGTCAGGCAGGACCGGTCTTCGCTGAGGGCAAGTGGACGGCAGAATAAACGTGCCATTTAAGACTACAGATCAAATAATATACTGCAGCCATAGAGCATTAGGATACCTGTCTGGTGTTGTCGACCTCCACTGGAGACCATCAGGGGAGAATTAACTTCCATGGACTCTGGACAAATTCAAATGGCGACTGCCACGTGGGACAAACATATGCTGTCGGCTGCACAAGGCCAATATAGCGGCTTGACCTTGGGGAGATACACAAACAGGGGTAATGTACTAGATGTGGTGCCGGAACAATGTATGGTTCAGCGTGTCTTAAGCCAGAATTCTGGGATACGGAGTAAACATCCACATCGAAACTAGCATTGCAGCACGAAGAAGTGGCACCACGAGAAACTCTGGAAGACCTCAGAACGTAGCAGCACGCCGGAAAAAACCTGCCAGAAACAAACGCAACACAGAAAAGAATTTGATTTGCTTTGATTGCTTGAATGTATGGTTCTCATTTTCGAACAAACTATTTGTACGAAACCTGACTTGGTCGTTTTGAACACCACTCATAATTAACAAGCTATTTTACCTGACAGTGACTACACATATTTTATGTCGCATAGACATCTTAAGATTCAAACCGTTAGGAACTTACAATATGTACACTTTCTACCAGAAATATTGGTTATGTTAGGAAAGATGAAACATTCCACTCTATGGATTTAATTTCATTGCACAGGTGACTTACACATTATTGGTATATTTACTGTCTATTAGTAAAACTGGACTAAATTTGAAATAAATACGTCTAAGGCGTTTCAAGGTTACAATATCCATGGGCTGGGTTGCTGAGTACCTTGTCTTTCTTGCCACCACTCGGATCACTCAAAATGAAGGAATGTGAATCTATTTTCACCCACCATTATTACTACTTGTGCTCTTGTACACCACTAGCAAACCTGTTAGGGTTGAGTGTGTGTTGGGTCTACTCCCACTCACCCAGAGTCTTACATTCAGGTCGATAATTGCTCAATAGCCAATCCGACCTGACGACCAAATTAAATAGTACCATAGGAGTACATAACTGCCTGGGGAATGTGGCACCATTCCTTCCCCCAGAAGCAATTAAATAGCCAACTATGCTGGCATTAAACTGCATGTCCTTAGTGGATGAACAGTACTAAAATTCATTCAATCTGACCATCCATTGTTGACCCATTCTCCTATGAAGATGTTTTCAAGAGTAGCTAAGCTAAGCAAAGCTTACGTAAACTTACATCGTGTCAGACAAAGTATGATACCAAAATCTGACGAAATAGAGAATCTCAGAATGTTGAAAGTGACAGAAGAACTGATAGAAGACCACTTCAAAGAAGATATTAAGAAGGGTAAATAAATGTGGGCAGAAAAGTACCGACTTCAGAAGCAGGAGAGACAACAGCAGGAGAGACAACATCAGCAACAACAAGAACCAGACAGAGGATTTCTAAACTGCCATGTCGACACAAAATAGTTATTTTTTCTCTTTCCGAAGAAGCAGGCACTCTCCTGTAGGAAAGCCTGTTGCTAGGCGGGGATGCAATCTTAAACGATAAAAGATTGTTATAACTCCTCATTGACAAAAAAACAGCCCTTTTCATGGCTACCCAAATACTCTATAAAAATATACTAAATAAATTGCCAAAAATGTTATGTTTATGTTAAACAAAATAGAGGAGGTGTGCCTATAAGCACTTCATTTTTGATAGTTTTTGTTAGACGTGCTTTTATAAGCTCTTCCTTTCTGTAGCTTGTCAAATAGTTTATTTGTTTTATTGTAGTTATTAATTTTAGGTTAAGCAAAGTGAGTATTTCTTGTAGGTCCGTGTATTCCATTCTTTCTTTCTGATACTATGAACCCTGATAATTGTGGTATCAGGGGGATGTTTGCCTTTACGTCTTCGCTAATATTATATCAAGAGAAGCACTCGTCAGTCTGCATACACACCGTTGATTGGTCAGCTAAGATGAGTAGACTACATAAATGGATTGAACTCCAGATTCAATGGAGGATGAAGAAGCATCCAATTTATAGGAGGAGAAGGAGAAAGAAAAATTAATCATCCTTGTCATGTAAGACCTGTGGTGAGAGCACCCTTAAAAAAACCATTCCCAATCCCTCAAACAAAACATTAGGGCTTGGAGCTAGAGATGGAGGGACATTAACCGGCTGCATTTTGAGTTTAAAACAATAGCCCTTCTCAGGGCTAATCAAATATATAGAAACAAAACTATTCAATTTGCCAGTTGGTGCGAGTGCGTAGTATTGTGTTTATAAAAACTCACTCCTCTCCTGGTATGTGTGTGCATAGGTGTGTTTGTATGCGATCGCATGCGTTTGAGTGTAATAAAGTGTATTGTTTTCTCCTTCACACATGTGAATTGTATATATGGCGTTTGTTTTTCTCCTTCGCGTGTGTGGTTAGTAGATATTGGGTGCATTGATAGTATATTTGTTGTTTTTTTCCCTCACTTCTGTGTAAATGGTAGATCTGTGGTTTGTTTTTCTTTCCATTATGTGTGGATAATATAAACATGTTTTGGTTCCCTCGCTTCTCTGTGGATAGTAGATTTGTATTTTGTTTTCTCTTCTCTTCTGTGTGGATAGTAGACTGTGTGGTTGTTTTTGATAGTATATTTGTGTTTTATTTTCCCTCATTTATGTGAAGTGAGTAGATTTGTGTTTTGTTTTTCCTCTCTTGTGTGTAGACGGTAGATGTTTGGTTTGTTTTTCCTTCCATTCTGTGTGGAAAGTATATGTGTGGTTTGTTTTCCCTCACTTCTGTGTTGATATTAGATATTGGAGTCATCGATAGTATACTTTGTGGTTTGCTTCTTCCTTCTTTGTGTGTGGATAATGTATCATATGTGAGTGTATGTGATGTTTTCCTTCACGGACATGTTTGACATATATAAATTCAAGCGTCCGTTATTCGCGCCGTTCTACGGAATAAGCAAAACGAAGATGGCCATTGAGTTATTCAACCACTGTAGTTAACCCGGTGCACATCTTTTCCTACAATTGTTGCAACATTGTTACCAATTTTTAGTACCATAATATCACCATACTTCTCCACTTTCCCTTGACGTTAGATAGGCCCAAATAGTCCCCATGTTCAATTCCCATTGACGCTAGAGATGCCCAGGATGAATTTTAAAGCCTTTACACCAGAGTTGCCGTTGGGGTGTCTGTAATGTATTTTCCATTGACACCAGTGTGCCCCCTATTACTACGTTTGATAGTCAGCAAGAAAATAAATGCAATTTTGTCATTTAAAACGTGTACTGTAGCCAGTGAGAGATGAAAAACAAGGCATCGTGTAATTCGATACCCTGTAATCTCTTAACTGCCAATGTCAGCATTTGTGTTTCTTTTCTGTAACATACATGTCATAGAACAATAACATGAAGATACACATACAGAAAACAATTATATTAATAGCAAGATTGAACTTATATGAGTATTACCTTAATTCTGGAGAAAAAAATGGATACAATTACCTATTTCTCTCTCAAAATAGACGGTAAGTAATAACAATTTACAATCATATCATGTACACTCTGGGCTTCAAAAATCTTTACCCAGATGATTAATATTTAAACAAATAATTTTTGTATGATTTACATATTGTATCAGATTACCTTTGCTTTGTACAATGGTCATGTATCAAAAACTGTTACCACAGTTACTATTATTTTTGCATTGAAAATAGTTAAAACTTTAAAACATGAAGGGAATGTAAACAATAAAAGAAGATTATAAATTCCCTCCAACATTAATGAAATTTTCAATTGCACTTTATAAAAATTTAACTTGACAGGTAGTCTGGATTGTTAAAGATGAACAAGGGGTTTAGTATAGGAGTCATGGTTCTAATTCAACTCCAACAGTAAACATATGGAAACACCATGATATTCAAAATTCAATAACTTAACAGATCTATAGGTCTAAATGCCACATGTAATGCGGTTGCAATTTAGCTATATACAATGGTATCACATAAAATGCCATTACACTAATATTACAGTTCATCTTTCCAAGAACATACAATTAAATGTAGTACGCAGAAAAAATACAAACCCATTATTGAAATGCACAGTCGGTAGCATAATGATAAGATGAAATATTCACTAACCTAATAGAGCGTACAAATTAATTAATGTACGCTACGTGCACATTGAGTCTAAATAAAAGAAAATATATTAGATTTCAATATATGAGAGTAACTGCCAAACGTTTGCTATGCAAACCTGACTAGGTAGTCATGCAGATCTTTGATGTGATTTGATAACCAAACAAAACAAGTAATAACAATGTATACTAACGTAATAAATGTGATTTTCCTTCTAATTCAATTTACTTTATTCCGTTTGCACAGTATGTTATAATGCACTATGAAAGGTTGTCTCGACAGCCTAGATGTCTACACGGTGTAATTGTGCAGGTGGAGGAAGCTAAGGAATCCGGAGGAAACAACCAACTTTAAATGATTGTCGAGCTAGTACCGATAGTAATGTCGAACCTACAGCAGACTTTTGATAATGGTGCTGACAACGACGATCACCACCTTCATCTGTATCATTCGTCAAAGTGGCGGATTTTGCTAATTCTTGATAAACTTTTCACTGATTCAGCATTTTCATGATAATTATCAATATGGGATCAATCCCAGTGTTCGTAATAGAGCTCTATAGTGAAATTTCTTTATTAGTAAAAATAATCAACCTTGGTCTCTATCTTGTGCACGTAGTTAGTATGAGAAAAGTATTGATCAACATTGGCCCCTGTATTGTGTACGTTATTATTAAATAACCCTATGGATCACTATTCGCCTCTATCTTCTGCACGTAATTATTAAATAACCATAATGATCAACATTGGTCTCTCTTATTTACGTAAATATGTTATGTACGTAATTAGTAAATAACAGTATGGTTCTCTATCGTATTTACGTAATTAGTAAATCACCGTATGGATCAACATTGTTCTCTCTTATTTACGTAACTAGTAAATAACGTATGGATCAAGATTTGTCTCTATCTTGTGTATGCAATTAGTAAATAACCATATGGAGCAACATTGGTCTCTATCTTGTGTATGTAATTAGTAAATACCATATGAAGCAACATTGGTCTCTATCTTGTGTATGTAATTAGTAAATAACCATATGGAGCAACATTGGTCTCTATCTTGTGTATGTAATTAGTAAATAACCGTATGGAGCAACATTAGTCTCTAACTTGTGTATGTAATTAGTAAATAACGGTATGGATCAACATTGGTCTCTATCTTGTGTATGTAATTAGTAAATTACCGTATGGATTAACATTGGTCTCTATCTTGTGTATGTAATTAGTAAATAACCGTATGGATCAACATTGGTCTCTAAATATGTTTAACTCTGTGTGTTATACTATTGGACCTTTACAAATAGAACAAAATATCTAAAATTTAAAGTGGTATCTGCCTCAAATTATGAAAATTATATTAGAAAAAGCAGTCTACATCCACAAAAGAATGAAAACAGATTTTGCTATATTGCCGGTAATAGCTCAATTTATGTGTAGTAATGGACCGAGTGAGCACTTCAATGTTAAGAAGGATTTACATTATATTTAAGAGGACCCATACATCTAGGTCGATGTATTTTCATTTTTGGCTATTGCTATGTACATTTAATTTGAATTATTCTTATGTATATCTAATTTGCATTATTGTTATGTATATTTAATTTGCATTATTGCTATGAAGTATATTTAATTTGCATCATTGTTATGTATAATTAATTTGCATTATTGTTATGTATATTTAACTTTCATTATTGTTATGTGTATTTAATTTGCATTATTGTTATGTACATTTAATTTGCATTATTGTCATAAATATTTAGTTTGCCTTATTCTTATGTTCATTTAATTTTGCATTATTGTTAAGTATATTTCATTTGCATTATTGTTATGTACATTTACTTTGCAATATTGTTATATACATTTAATTCTTATTGTCATTATTTGAGTAACAGAACTTCTTATTATAACTTAGATTTCATCTTGTAAAGATTTCGAAACATCTATAATTAAAATTTCCATTAAATAATATTTTTCATTTTAAAAATAATAGTTTTGACCTGAGGTCAAGTAGAGGCTTATATAATGTTTTCTATTATTAAATTAAAATTATTGGCGTAAGATCTAAGCAGAATCAGTTGTAGTATTGTTGTGTCCAGTATTTATTTTTAGTTGAAATTTATTAATTTATTCTTGTTTATTCAAGTGACTATTCTCTAAAAATACAAAGTGCTCAAATAAACATTCTTGGAAATAGAGTGTTTTATTTATAGTAAAATTCAAAAAAAGGATATATTATTGGATTGTATCATTGTCATTCAACAACAGATTGTTTGCCTATCACTAACACACAACCCATTCTGGTACATTAACACTTTTTAGCATTGGAAATCAGGTTGCTTCTCAATTTTTATTTTTTATTTTATGACAAAATTTTCCTAATATTTATACAAATATGCACCTTGGCCACGTAGAAAAAGGAGAGACTGATGATAGGTCTCCACATCGCTATGCAACGTGTATATGTGAAGATCACAAAATGCAAAATCAGGTTACTTCGTATTTTTGTAGATATGTTAGGTGTTATTTGGATCGATGAACAAAGTTTGTCTCTGAATTTCGTATATGATCAATAGGGCTAGTGCATGGTACTTTCTGTTAGAAACATCTAATTTTATTTATTTATTCAGAAGATGCAAATTTATTTCAATGAGATGGTTTACGAAAGTACTTTCTTGCAGTGAGATACAATATTTGTGGAATGTCTCTAATCCAAATTTAATTAATGATAAAATAATGGTGATGGTGCTTTATTTTATTATTTTATTGCATTTCTTTATTTATATATGCTATTTTTATCTCAGTGTCTGAACATTTGTTACAAAGATATTCACTCTGTTAAAAAACGTGGCAGATTGATACGGATCTTATACAACATAATAATTGCTTGGAATTCTTCAAATGTTTTAATTGATTTTTCTTACCATTTAGTTTTCATAAATGACCTATAGATAAACATACAAGGAATGACGTAACGTAATGACGTAATCTGTTTCATGTTAAATATCAGTTGCAAAATAAATGTTTGGTTTGGGTCCAAATAAAGAAGGCAGACGATACTACACACTCCTAAATGTCTTCTAAGATCTCAGGAAAGTGTATTAAAAGAATCGTGATTGTAGTGACAACTCCATGAATCAATTTGCCTGTTTTTGACACAGTTTCTTGATTATTAACTCAAGTTTCTTGATGACCCATAGGATGTGAAACATACGACGATATCCGTCTGTTTAATAAAGTTGTTCTGTATGTTACACCTGGAAATTATGATTTTAAATGTCCTTCAAATATGTTTCCTGAAAAAATATATCGATATCAACAGTATTTTTTTCCCTTGACTTAAGTATCATACTTTTTTTGCATTCTTGAAAAATGTCATACATTTAGAGTTTTTTAAAAATGAGGCACGATGTGTGTTAACTGTGAACCCAACAATGTTACAGAGCCAAACGTGCATACAAGACATGGGCTTTTCTTCATAAGGAAGTTCACATGTGAAACGCCCTACAGTGAGCCTGACATTATTTTAGTTTTTGCTTTGTAGCTTTTCAAGGTGGGTACAATGTAATTTACAATTTTTATTTTCTACCTAGGTAAATAAATTTCCCAACAACGCGGATTGATGTGTAGTCTCAACCTCTTATCTGTAGAACTGCTGAATCGGCATTAAACTAAATTCTCAAGCTAGACTTTTTCTATTTAAGCTGCTAAACAAGGTTACATAAAAAATACCCTCACTTCCTTTAGGCATATTATAATACGTTATGTTTCAAATCAATGTGGAAGTAGATAGTGTTTTTTTTTAAATATTGAAACTGATTATCAAGCGATACATCATAATAATTATATATCTGAGTTATTTATTACAGAACATCATTTATTTTAAATAGTATTTTCCTTTGTTGATTTTAACAATGCTTTCAAAACATTGCTGACAATAACATGTGAGGAAATTGGTGCTAAATGCCTTACCCATGTATACACTTAGAAGCCCAAACGAACTGCCCCGGGCGGGTACAGTTCCCGTGTCCACTGGATTACGAGTACAAAACACAACCAAGTGATGTACCTGGGTTTATGCCAATATGAAGGAGATTTCCGGTGTAATATGATTTTAGCCGACGACGCGTTTTCAATTTACACATTATAAAGTGTTTACCGAGAAATTTACCCTGTATATGTTGAAACATGATGTGCATCTTGTCAACGGAAGCAATGCACAAATAACCAGCATGAACACAAAATTTTAAATTCACTACATGCATGTGTTTACCCAGTTACTAAAATATAAAGTACGTAACCTAGGACAGTTATATCTTTGTCTTAACCAATAACACAAGGAAGATTTTGATTTGGGAATTCAAGTTAATCTCAAATTATTCGTAGAAACATACAAGTGGTGACATTTCAGAGAAACATTCTTCTGCGTTTAAACTAGATCTAAGCATGTGTACTTGGTGTTTAAAGTGTTAGATATGCACTCAAATGCTAACAACCGCTAAGGGTCTTCATGAAGGTAACTATAATTTATCTCCATATTTGATATCTGTATGATCTCCATGCATCTGATTTGGCCCACTTTTGTTTGTTTCGTCTAAGAACACTAGGTACGGTTATTAAGCGGATTGGTTCATTCGTCAATATTGTACATGTTCATTATGTGTTCTGGAATATATTGCAAAGGAATAAAAAAAAATATCTACAAAAGATGCATACGCAAAACTTTTCTATCTTCAAGAGTCATTCATAGGTTCATTTACAGTATCGAGTGCTTTGAAAAAAATATACAGTACTTCCAATAGTTCGTCTCCTGATGTATTATAAATACGCAAAACTATATCCTGTTATCTTCAGAATCAAATAGAGAGAACGAATTTATAATGTATTGGTACACTTAGCTTGATGATGTAATACATTTCTCGATAAAGTTAAGCTTAATTAAAACGAATTAATTTTCTTGAACAATAACTGAGACACATCATATAATAATTTCTGATTTTGTTTTTAATAGTAAGAAGCACAAATGATGTGATTTCTGTAAAAGTATCCTTTCAGGCACTAATAAATTCAAACTTTCCATGGTGACATCCAGGAAACACATCCAGACTAAACTCAACATACCTAGTTTCAACTTACGGATCTAACATGCGTTTTCTAAATCAAGCATTAGTTTAATTTCTTTAATAATAATAATAATAATAATAATAATAATAATAATAATAATAATAACTTTATTTCCTGATGATAATTCATTTGAGTGAGTCCGATGTTTCGGAGTAAAGATAAACCGCTGTCATTGTAATGGAATGGAGTTCGTTTCTATATACAAGTCTATGATATTTTACATGTAATTATGATCAGAGACCGCGTAGAACCCTTTCATAAGGACCATTATCTACCCTTCTTCTCAGAATAAGACTGGAGACTATGACATTTCAGACTCGCTATATTGACACTAACAATATGAATTATTGAGTGCCTTTTGGTGACTGGAGATTTTAGTTCGATTCTTACAATATGAATGAATAGCTAGATAAATTGTTATAAAGTTCCCTCATTAACAGCAGTTAAATGGTTCAAGGGAAAATGCGTACATACCCATGGGAAAGCAAGTACCTAAGGTTACTGAGTTTAAGAAGGGAGTTTGATGATGATACTTTATCATATTCATCTTTCTGGATGTGATCATCACCATCATCACGCCCGATTTACTTGTTAGAAGATGATGCTAAAGTGGGAAGTGATTAATATTTCAAATCACGAGAGTATGTTAGATTGATTGGCATCAACGTTTCTAAGCGTGTTTGATAATGACTGTGCTTTGTTTAAAATGTGTTTTTCTCTTCTCTTCATGATTCTACATATTTTGTGTATTGAATTCATGTAAACGTAATAGCTACAACCCACAACAGTGCAACATGTATACATTTACTAAACCAGTAAGATGCGGAGTATTTCGTCATAAAATGAACACGTTCCTACCAGTCCACACAATCTAGCGTGCAGCCTCCACAGCACGTGTGGACAATATATACTTTAATAAGGAAGACGTACAATAGTCGAAAGAAAAAGTTGTGAAATGTTCTGAACAAAAGTGTCAACTGGTAATCATATCGTTGGCGATCTACGGCATATGAGGCCGTTACACATTCATATAGTAGCATTAACAATTACTGATATAACAGTGGATGTATTGATCAAAAGTAGGGAGAGGTTAATATATAAAAAGTCTTTAATGGATCCCCTAATTATTAATAAATATTTCCCCGAGTGTCTTTCAACGTTTGAATCTGTGCGCCATTATCACCTAGTGATGTTTCTTCTCTCGGTACGTTTGAAAAACGTTTTAATTACACTTACTTGAGTGATGTTCCTAATTAAAACCTTAAGTCAAGTGCGACCGAGAGATTAGGGGAGAAAAACGAGGACAATATGGGAATGTTATATGTGCTATATCTCGCCCTTTAGGGACATTTGCTGAAGTCAATACAACAACAGAGTGGCACAGTATGAAATGTATTGCCAAGAAAATATTTCGTTTAATGACTGGTTATTTGTAATTAAATACAAACTGATTCAATATTTTGAATTATGTTATGCGAGTAATTTAATATTATTTAAAAACGATCGCTGATCAAATATATTCATTGTACAATATTAACTGGCAACTGCTTGCTTCACTTGAATATTAATTGAATATTGATCATTGTCCATCTACCAGTCTAGTCGATACTGACTTGATGCATTTGATCACTAATCATTATTATAGTTAGGCTGATATTGACTTGGCAAACTTGATCACTGATTATCACTACATTCTCTAGTTGATGTGCACTTGACGGACTTGATCACTGATCATCATTTAATAGTCTAATGACATTGACTGGACACACTTGTTCACTTATTATCATTACACAGTCTAATGACATTGACTAGACACACTTGATCACCGATTATCATCACACAGTATAGTTGACGTTTACTTGAAAGACTTGATCACTTATCATTATTTATCATTATTTAGTAGCCTAGTGACATTGACTAGATACATTTGATCACTGATTATCGTTACACAGTCAAGTTACATTGACTGGATAAACTTGATCACTGATTATCATTACACAGTCTAGTGACATTGACTCGATACACTTGATTACTGATTATCATTGCACAGTCTAGTGATATTGACTCGATACACTTGCTTACTGATTATCGTTGCACAGTCTTGTGACACTGACTCGATACACTTAATCACTGATTATCATTACACAGTCTAGTGACATTGACTCGATACACTTGATCAGTGATTATCATTACACAGTCTAGTGACATTGACTCGATACACTTGATCACCGATTATCCTTACACAGTCAAGCTACATTGACTGGACACACTTGATCACTGATTATCATTGCACGGTCTAGTGACATTCATTCGATACACTTGATTACTGATTATCGTAGCACAGTCTAGTGACATTGACTCGATACACTTGATCACTGATTATTATTGCACAGTCTTGTGACATTAACTAGATACACTTCATTACTGATTTTCATTGCATAGTACATTGACTCGATACACTTGATCACTGATTATCATTACACAGTCTAGTGACATTGACTGGACACACTTGATTACTGATTATCATTGCACAGTCTGGTGACATTGACTGGACACACCTGATCACTGATTATCATTACACAGTCTAGCGAAATTGCCAGGACACACTTGATCACTGATTATCATTGCACAGTCTAGTGACATTGACTGGACACACTTGATCACTGATTATCATTACACAGTCTAGTGGACACACTTGATTACTGATTATCATTGCACAGTCTAGTGACATTGACTGGACACACTTGATTACTGATTATCATTGCACAGTCTGGTGACATTGACTGGACACACCTGATCACTGATTATCATTACACAGTCTAGTGAAATTGCCAGGACACACTTGATCACTGATTATCATTGCACAGTCTAGTGAAATTCCCTGGACACACTTGATCACTGATTATCATTACACAGTCTAGTGGACACACTTGATTACTGATTATCATCGCACAGTCTAGTGACAATGACTGGACACACTTGATTACTGATTATCATCGCACAGTCTAGTGACATTGACTGGACACACTTGATTATTAATAATCATCGTACAGTCTAGTAACATTGACTATACACACTTGATTACTGATTATCATCGCACAATCTAGTGACATTGACTATACAGACTTGATTACTAATTATCATCACACAGTCTAGTGACATTGACTGCACACACTTGATTACTGATTATCATTGCACAGTCTAGTGACATTGACTGGGCACACTTGATTACTGATTATCATCACATAGTCTAGTTGACGTTTGCATTATGCACTTGATTATTAATCATCATTCCACATCGTCATTATTTGATGGAGGGATAACTAGTCATTCCACATCGTCATTATTTGATGAAAAAGTAATAAATTTCTCAGATATTATCAATAACTGGAAAACCTGAGATTCATCACATTTTAAGTCTCAAAATATCAAAATAGTTTCCCTTTAAAATCAATTCCTGCCCTAATTACACCGCTCTATATTACTGAAACGTTTTGCTTTCGTTACCCTTGTTGTTTCTTGTTGAGAAAGGAATGAAACAGTTTACAGTCAAAGTCCCGAGGACCGATATCAAGTTCGTTAAAATAGCCTTGAAACTGGAACAACTTGTAATAAATTATATCATTATATAGTTTACCAATGGAAAATGATGGATTGGAAATGATCGTTAAATATATCATCTATAAGTAAAGCCCGATATGAATGTTAACTAAAATCAACGATGAAATTTTAATAATCATCCTTCTCCCTCATGAGCAAATTGAAATAGCTTTATTAAAACCGACGATATGAAACGATTAGTACACTTGGAAAAATAGTCGACATCACTGAATATATCATAGACAAATTTTCGATCTATTAAACTTTTTTCCTTTACATTATTCATCTATAAATATCACAATTAAAGGGGACAAAGGAATGTTGTTGGATAAAATAGATAATGCATTAAGCTAGGCAACATCGAATGTAGCCAAAATTTCATTTTTTTTCTCTACTCGAAAGGAATTGATTATTTTCATAACGTCACAAAGAGCAAACAAGGCCTACCATCAATGAGACAGCTTTATTTAGTCCAACGTTCAAACCTGCCTGATCAAATAACCTCAATGGAGGATCGCTTGAAAACTTTTCTGTACAATTGGCAATAACAAGAAAAACATATCATCCATTAGATACAATACAATATGTATAAATGGATAAACGTGATTTATATATATATATATATATATATATATATATATATATATATATATATATATTGATTCAACACATGCATCTACGTCATTTCAGATATGCCTTTGTATTATACTAAATTGGAGTAAATTTTTTTATGTTTACGTTTGATGTTTTGTGTACTCCTAACACATTACTCCGTATATCACATCGATAAAATGGGTGATATGTATCCTTCGTATTGATACACCAGGAAAGCCTACTCTGGCTGGCTTGGGTGGGTATCGAACGCCTTGACCTTTCAACACGAGCCGGATACTCTCGCAGGTACCTACCCAGTTGTCTTCAACATGAGAAGTCTGTAAACATAGACTGAATTTAATTAAAGGAATGTTTGTTTGTTTTTAAATTACTCGCCCTATTCAATTATTAATTAAAGATTTCAAAAAAAAGTTACGTTATTCAATTTAAATGTAAAATATGCAAGCAGTTATGTTGTATCACGCTCATTAAATTGCTAAATCAAACTGAAAGATAAATGCTCTCAATATGCAATTTTACCAAATATCATATATCACTGACCTCATAAAGAACATTAGAAAATATAATAATATACGTGTTACTGGATCGTAGTTACGAAATTGGTTCTTTTTAACTGCACTTTAAACACTTTGACAGCTATATATAAGTCGTTTTCTTAAGGAAAAACCCAACAAGCCGACTGCGGATGACCTTGGCGGTTATCGAAATACATGACCTATGGATTAAAAGTCCAATGCTACAACTACAGATCTGCATTGCCTCCCGTTGATATCATTTCTAAATTTACAATCATTGAACAAATATACAATCCTTAACACTCTTATTTACATCTTTGAAAAATACAATCCTTTATACTCTTTTCATTGTTATTTGCAGTCTTTAGCATTTACCCTTTCTCTATTGACAAACTAACCCAGAACTGTATGATGACGTCAGCCAGATTTGGTTTGTTCAAGACAATAAACAACACACAAACACTCACACACACACACACACACACACACACACACAGACACACACACATCGGTCGGTGGTTCTTTCGGGGGTTTTCCTTGTTCTTCCTGTACTATTCATACTGGCCGCCATGTATAGCCTATATTGTGCTGAAAAATGTTAAACCATAAAACAAAACAAAACCAATGTCGATCCATACGGTTATTTACTAATTACGTACATAATAGAGACGAATAGTTATCCATACGGTTATTTACTACTTACGTTCACAAGATAGATACCAATCTTTATCCATACGGTTATTTCCTAATTACGTACACAAAATAAAGACTAATATTTATCAATACGGTTATTTACTAATTACGTACACAAGATATCTTGTGCGAAAAATGGCGTTAAACCACACAAAAAAAACAAACACTCTTTCTAAATACTCGTTTAGATTACAATGTTTGATCACGTAAAAAGAATGCTTTTGCTTAGTGACTAACACATGCGATAGGAAAGGAGTGAAGTAAACAACTTTTATTCTAGTTTTCCAAACTGCATTCCAATTAGTAACTATTCCAATATAATAACATACTACATCTTTGGTTTGGTAATTTAAGTGACCATATAATGTTAACACTCAAAAAACTTAAATCAAGAAGGAGGAAGTTCTCAAAGTCTTTGTGGTGATATGCTAATTATGAATATTCTTGGAAACCAAGTATTTTGTTTGAACATGTTTCCTTTTGCTAGCTCAATAATCGATATTGAACGTATCGAATAAACATTACTTCCTAATTTAAGACCTTGTCAGGGAAAAGTGTAATATATACCCTTACTGGGACGTCTTTCTGATGCCAGCCTTATTGTCGATAACACTGTGGCTGATTCATGAACGTTAGTCTCAACATGTCAGTATCAGTGCCAGCATTTATTTTGACCATTGTAATCCTGGCAGGTAATGTATAAGTTCCTTCTCTTTTCTGGAATTTTATTCATACGGCTTTAATTATCCACAAAAAGATAATATATATGGAAGAGAATAAATTTAAGTGTATTTTCACATCATGCGATGTGGTTAAGGATAGTAAAATCAACCCATTTCATTTTAGCAATGAACAGCACAGCATATTGTAATGTAAGCATACCTGTTGGTGAAATATTATTAAAAGGAGGAACACGATATAATTATATTAAAGAAACGTTTCAGACACCCATAGCTTCACACCTAATCAATTTTGCAAGCCTGTATTATTGTCCAGATTTATAAGTCAACAGTCATAGTTTCGTTTAGATTTTGATGCTGATGAAGTATGTGATCTTTTACGTCTAATTCGAACAGTGTTTCAGAGACTTATTCTCAACTGTAACCTGTTCTGATTATTTTTTTAACATTCCATCTCTGATTTTGTTTTATTTAGAAAAGATAGCCATTTGTCCATTTGTGTCTTATCACAGAACTTGCAATACCTGACAGCATTCCAGGAAGGACAATCCTCCCTGCCAGAATGTAATTTACGTTAATTACAAAAGAAACTATTTTGCAAAATAAAATAAAAAATAAGTAAATACATTTAAAATAATTATAGCCCGTTGGATTTTATCTAAGAATAATTCTGCTTTTCCGAATGAAATAATTATAATTCGAATAATTATAATATTAATATGATAATTTCGAGTCTTAATAGAATTATGAATTAATTTGATTACTGGGGATTCAAAGAGAGGACGTAGGCCGTTTGATGGAATTCGCTCCACCATACAATACCTAGCTTTATTCATCACTAATTGTTGGTATACATGAGTTGTTTTCCGAGCAATATTAAAATGTTTGAGGGAGAACGTTTTGTTTTCTAATTTGAACTCGTTTCGTCGTAAAGACGTTAAATAATTTCCTTTGCCTAAGGCGTTGTTTCAAACGTCTTCATTAAAAAAAGAATAATTTATTCAAATTAACCCATTAACGTGCATAATTTTTAATTGTTATTTCAAAGGTATGCATTATTTCGTGTCAATTTCACAATGCCGTCTGAAGAGAACACATAAAATTAATCTTAAAAAACTGGATCAATACTATATATGTTTCGACCTGGTTGTTGCGGACCATTCTAACTCGTGATTATTACCCATGCGTAGTGCTTGACTTCCAATACAAATGACAGCGAAAACAATCGTTTCTAATATATCGTTTTGTTTTGTTTGAAATGGAATTTATAAAGGATTTCTCAGTTTATTCTATAGTTATCAAAAGGCAAAATATATATTAGTCCATTAATATTTTGTATTTATTGAGTTTATTGGGCACTTTTCGGAAAACTCTTTTATAAACGTTCAGGTTATATTTTAGATTATTACGGCATTAGTTTGAATAACATTAGATAAATTAGCACACAGATATTACAACATCGATAGGTGTTTCTCTTTAACCCAGGGTAAGCGCTGGGATAGCCCTAAATATTCAACTCATTCATCAACTTGAAATTTCGTAATTTCGTCCTACAGATCACTGTACAGTGGCGAAACAGTATTTTAAATGCATTGTGGTTTTCACATTATGTACATTTTATGTATAAACAAAACTATTTCAATGTACAGTAAACTAAACTATATCTATATGGTGTCGTATTTAAAATTCTTCTGTCGCTTGGTTTCTCATTTCGCTTTTTATTTTACACGCGGAAATATTCATAGCGACGTTATAATCAACATTACTATTTATTTTTGTACTTTTTGTCAAATGTGAAATATATGATCTTCTCGGTGGGAAAATTGTCACATTTTTCAAACCCAATATTCTCACATGTAAACAAAAATCTTTATATTGTCATTTTCGAAGATTTACTTCATCATATGTGAATGTAAGAATTATCATTATGCAATGTCAGTTTGATTGTGTGTACCTTTAAAAGTAAATTGTACATGCAATAAAAGAAACAAGTACTTTTTGTGCTAGAATATAGAAATAAAAACTGCCTTGGATTATATATATATAATCCAAGACAATTTTGATTTATTTGTGCTATATATAAACAGCGTGTATGGTCAAATTACTGAATCAAAGATATCTATATATATATATATATATATATATATATATATATATATATATATATATATATATATATATATATATATATATATATATATATGTATATATAGACATATCTTTGATGTAAATAATATAATGTAATATATATATTATATATATATAATCCAAGGCAGTTTTGATTTATTCGTATTATATATATATATATATATATATATATATATATATATATATATATATATATATATATATATATATATATATATATATATATATATATATATATATATATATATCTATATATCTTTGATTCAGTAGTTTAACCACACACGCTGTTTAAGTTTCTTTGAAGTTATTTCACCTTACTTCCTTGACAAAAACGCTAATACCACTGTGATACATTGATAAATAGGACTTACATTGTTATAGATAGCGTCAAATAGTTTACAAAATTACAAAAAGGTAATTTAGTTCGATAGATTATTTCAACCGAATTGTACCACTTTCCTAAGTCACGTATCATTTTACGACCGGACACGAGAGTGAAATGATGAATTTACAAATATGTCGGAAGAACGAGATGTGCTGAAGAGTGATTTAACCCTTCCAAGATTAATATTTAATGAAGAGAAAACTCCAAATAGTTCAAATACCGTAATTTTGGTCAGCACATGGAACTATAATCCGGTATACACGTGGGAGAAAAATATATTTATTATATGCTTCTGTGTGTAGCTTAGGATTTGATTGCCGAAGTAATTTTCCTAATTTTTCATTGCTATATATGTGAACCATATACCATTGCATTTTCAGATGTGAAAATAACTGCCAAGAGAGACTTGTTAACTCGACGCCTGTCGCAGCTTAAGGAAGTTATTTCCCCTTGCTTCATTGACAACAACGATAAAGCTGCTGTTATGCATTGTATAATTTGGCTTCCTTTGTGGTCCGATATGATAAATTAGTTTACAAAATGTCAATATTGTAAACTTTCTGAGACAAAATAAAATATGCTAGTCCCATGGCACTCTCAAGACATTGATTTTTATCTGCTTTATTTTCTTGCTCTACCTACATTTGGGAATATAGTTTAGGAAATAATCATTAGATAAGCTAATGCTTTTGAATAATTCTCTCAATGACGAATGCTGAACATGTTCAACCCAACTACAGCAATACAAAGAAATTATATGTTATCCCGTCTCAGAAAATGTTTAAGAATCGGATGGATTGCTTATTATCTCTTTGTTTCTAACGTTAAACTGTTCAAGACAGAAATAATTAAATAGTATATTATAACGAATCCCATGTTTATCCCGATGTTGATAAGTTTTAAAACTTTCAGGTGATATTCATGATTCATTTGGTATTTTGTTCCACGTCTGAATTGTGGAATTGTAGAAGACATATTCGATATAGTTATGTGAGCGAATGGTTAATTAGCAAAAAAAAGTTTAATTACATACTGCTAATACAAAACAGCGAAACGATTCTACATTTAAAACAACCGAATTAATGTATGCGTATAACAATTGCACTAGACGAACACCTATTGCTGTTCTCATAGGCTTCCAAATTTAATTTTCCAATTGGTTTTATTACGATGTACAGTTTGTCTAGTATAAACGTTACTCCCGGCCCTTTCAGACAAATGCTGGACAGGTGCATTTCTAGCAAGTCATCGCATGACAGTTTCATTTCTTAATGTTTATGTTGGAATACTTATATAATATCTTTGCAAAGAATATGCAGTAAAGGGTGGCTATTGGAACAATTGTTCTTGTTTTGACCATTGATTTTTATGACAAGGTTAAAGGTCACTAGCCTAGGAAGGCTTTTTTATTAAGTGTCCTAATTAAGAATTCTAGCGGACTATTTAAGATTCCGATTATATATATATATATATATATATATATATATATATATATATATATATATATATATATATATATATATATAATGTACTAAAACTATGAAAAGGAAAAGTATCGTTTCAAACTATATATAGGAGAAGGATCGATTCATGAGCGATCGCTGCATTATTTGTTTGATAATCCGAAAATCGGGAATTCAGTACATCCGTCTGCTTTCTTAAAGATATATACAAATGTTTTAACACAGCACTAAACTCCACTGAATGCCTATCTTTCTAAGTTTCAGAATCAATTCGGAATGACAGGCATTCTCAAATTAATTGCTCATAACAAAAGAAGTGATTATAATATCCTTTCTAAGCTGAAACAATTATCTTTTAACTGATATCTTATAAAGTCACCTTCTTTAAAGCCTGATTGATTACGTTTCATAAAATTATATTAACATTATACTTATGTAGCTGTGGAACACCTTGAACAAAATACAAATACGTGATACAATGTTATAGTTTGAAAAATTTGAGTGGAATCGTCTTTCATGAACTTGGACAACATTTTATAATTTTCAAGAATTTGGGAATCTTTAAATTTTAAGAGAAATGTTATCAGAAGAACAAAAGAAGTAATTCTAATATCCTTTCTAAGCTGAAACAACATTTTGTAATTTTCAAAAATTTGGGAATCTTTAAATTTTAAGAGAAATGTTACATTTGGACACAGCATGTATTTAGTTGGTCTTACATTGGTTTTAATGGCTTGCATTGAAATGAATTTACTAATTTCTATGCATATAGAGAATTGGCATAACTGTATCTGTATGTTAACAGCACATTTTTTGGTTTACTCAGAAACCAGCTGGTATAGTTTAGTGTATATATTTTGCAGGTAAAGAAACGAAGGCGACAACCACCTGTCAATACGGATGTTCAAGTTCTGGCACATGTAACTACAATACGCGCACATGTCCTGATATATGCTGTGACGACAAAACCAAAGGTTATGATGCAATATGTTGCACGTATGTATACAGATTTATTCGAGTCCCGGTACATTTCTAGATTTATCATGTTCAAGTCAAATTTAGAACTATTCCATTGATTTGATAAATCGCCATTGCAGGAGAGCTGTATGGAAATATGAATGGAAATTCTGATTATAGCTAATCCTTGCATTGACTAAGAATTGATTAATTTAATATAACATTGTATTACACATTTTGGGAAAATAACTTGAGTTCAAATCAATGTTAACTTTAAAACATTCGCTGTCATAGTTACAATCAGCAGCTTAAATCATAATATCAAACAATCAGAATAGCAGATAAAAGCAATGAGATTATGTGGCCGGAACGGCTGTTGTTGTCTTTGCTTTTTTATAAAGAACATTTGAGAAAAATATGGCTCTGTGACAATCATGAAATAATACAAGAGAACTGCGAGTTGTGACAGGCAGAACAGACGTAAATGTAATTGTTCTCTAATTAATCAAAGAAGTAACTGTAATTGATTTCTTCAGTGTGATCTAGTATTTGTAATTGTTATCAACCACTATAATTGGTTTTATTGTAATTTTTAAGGCACAATAGTGCAGAGTGTCTGTAACTTTGTGAATGTCACAGATTATGTAACTAATGAATGTGTCGACTTATAAGCTGAAATAATTCACAAATGTCTAGAGTTTATGAGGATTCAATTAGGTAATTGATAAATAAACGAGAGAAAATTAATTTCTGTAGGAGCCCACTTTTAATGAAACTTGTATTTCACATGTTACGGAAGCCGCACGTGACCACAAACTCCTATACGTCAACATCGTCCAGTGGGCGGGTTATGAGTCACGTGATTCTAATTTAAATACATAATATTAACAAAACTGGCGGACACACGAGAGAGTCAAAAACGTAAAGGTCGCCCGCGCTTGTCGCTTTCCGAGAAGAAACGTCAAAAAACTGTCAGAGAGACCGATCGTGTTAAATCCAGTACTTTTGCAATACTGTACAAAGCACTTCGATTTAAATCATTCTCGTACAACAAAAGAACTATTTAAATATAACCATAAGAGTAGTTCTAAATAAATCTCAACGGTTCCTCTTAAAACTAAAACTAGAAATAAAATGTTAAGGATAAAAGAACGAGATCTAAAGTAGATCGTACTCACTGTTGTTGACATTTTGCTGCTTCTTGTAGCGTGGTTGTGTATTACGTCACCAGCATCAGTGTATAGACTTTTGTATATAATTATGCAAATTTCGGTCAGCGGAATGATGTTTGTTATTCGTTCGGGATCTGCCGATCACTGCCGAGCGCGATTTCAATATGGAGACGATAGATTCGTTACGATTCGTACGAAGATTTCAGAAAGCTCGTATTTCATAAAAAGAATCTCTAAGTACTTGATATTACCCTAAAATTGCATTTTAACTAGTATTTATCAGTTGATATACATAAGTGTCCAAACATTTTTGTAAGCAAATTCACCCTCAGCTGCACTATTGTGCCTTTAATTGATTAATTTTGCAACAGCGACCTAAACAGCACTGCATTCAAGTTACTTTCTTTTCTTGTTTGTACTGCTTACGATGGAAAACTATACTACATTAGGTAGGTAGGTAGGTAGGCAGGCAAATGTGTGTATGATAGGATGCATGTATTGATACATGATCGAATGGATAGATGGGTTTGCTCATTCACTCATTTATTAATTTGCAGTTCAACTTCAAGTTCAAATGATGGCGCTATAGCCGGAGGTACTGTCGGGGGCGTAATTGGCTGTATTATTTTTTTCGCTTTGTGCTACCGGTGTTGGTGTCGTACTCCGACAACAGTTTCCACTACCGTTCATACTGTTGTCTATTAAGTCATCATGGTAAGTAGTTTAAATAAATTTAAGTATATAATATATATATATATATATATATATATATATATATATATATATATATATATATATATATATATATAACACTATTATTAGCTCGGCAAGCATCAGTGGATATGCTTGTTTTAATATGAGTGTTCGTAACAGCTATTGAAAGCAGTAGTGTAATTTGTATAAGCAGTACTGCGCAATAGTAGTAGTAGTTGTAGTAATAGTAGTAGTAGCAGCAGTAGAAGCAGAAGTATTTTATGTTTTAGTTTTATTTGAAAATTGCTTAGTCATTAATTTGTTAGATAGTTTTTTAAAAAAATAATAATAACAAGAAGACGAAGAACTAGGTTTCAATATAAACCTTTTATTATAGCAACATTTTAATGCATATAATAATAATAATAATCATATATCGATAGCATGTGATATTTGTCATGGAAATTCCTTCCGGACTCGATTACATACGAACTGGCTAGAGAATGGTAAAACCGCTAATTATCTCACCCGTATACATCAATTGTTTCTATATTGATTTGTTTCGATACAGAGTTTAAACAGTTCGATTACGGGCAAACCTGCATATTCAGTAGAGGTGACCCTGCCTAAACTCTGCCTCACAATTTTAATTTTCTCATGGACAACCTAGTGTTCAAACAAAAGGAGTTATTATAAAAACATTTTAATGTCATTAAGATGAAATTTGTATAGCAACAAGAGTCCGTGGACCAGTGTAATCAGGGAAGGCGCTTCCGCTAGGCGAACTAGGCAATCGCCTAGGGCGCTGGGCTACGTGTTTATTTGATGATGGGCGGGTGGCGGGAGGACGTGAGTGGAAGGGGGCGCCAAATATATATGGTCCCGAAATGCCTTGCACCGGCGCTGAGTGTAATGACCACATTGTAACATTTTTATGGGTGAACTTGTTCACATTAGCAGAGATTATCACTAAGATTGCATGTTTGATCATTTTAGACGAACACGCACACACACACACTCACACACACACACGTTTGGTAACCTGTTTCACTGAAACTTTGAAGGTATATAGTGTCAGGGTAAGTAGTGGAATGTACCCACAGCAATGCTGACCAAAGTACACACAGACACGCACACGTGCATGCATAAGTACGTAATATATCGCTCCAACTGAACTTAAACAGTACGATACATATATGGTGTGTAATAATGGTTACACGTTGGAGAAGAATTAGACATATCAAATATGGAGAGGACATTTTCAGTGTGGATAGACTATAGCATATAAGCCGAAATCTAGGTTGATGTATAGAATATTATGAATTTAGCCGAAATCCAGGTTAAGGTCTAGACATTTATGAATTTAGCCACTAGCCAGGTTAGGTTCTAGAATAATATTAACTTAGCATATGATAACCTAAATGTGTTTATTAATATTAATATTAAAATTAATACTTCTCTCAGTGTAAAGCTCCTAAAACAACACCAGCATCATGAAGAAATATTGCTACATCAGAAATGCACATCTCATCTCCTTGTATGGTATATTCAACTTCAGTTGGGTGACTAGATTTGTATACAGTCGACTCCACTTAACTGCACATCGGTTAACTGCACATTCCAGATAACTGCACGTAGTCATGCAGGTCCCGATTTTTCCCAATGCTTAAAAATGTACTGTACCGTACTCCGGTTAGTGCACTCTCCGGTTAACTGCACGGTCTCGTGAAGGGCCCGAGGGTGTGTAGTTAGCCGGAGTCGACTTTTTTGGGTGTCATCAGCGTAAAATTGGTGAGACACTGGATGATGATCTACGACAGTTGAGAGCGGCTGAGTGTATAGAATGAAGTGAACTGGTCCAAGAAACGACTCCTGTGGACACACACACCATATATCAATTGGGCTGAAGTGTATTCCATTTGCAGACACAATTTGTGTCCTGTTCACTAAGTATGACCTGAACCTACGTAAGGCTGTATTGTGAATGCCAAATTCATCCTGACGATGGTGAAGTAATATATCATGGTCTATTGTGTCAATTGCTACAGGAAAATCAAGGGGGTGGGAGTGAAGATTGTAATCTTTCCGCTATCCTAAGCAGAGAGGATGTCATTAACTACTTTTAGAAGAGTAGTTTCAGTACTGTGGCAAGGGCGATAATCAGACTGTACATTGCTAAAAAGACTTTGAATTCAGATGCGATACAAGTTGTGTTAGAACAACATTTGTTTTAAAGATTTGTTATATGAATTTGAGATTAGAAACTGGACGGTAGTTCCTTAAATCGCTATGGTCGAGTGTTGGTTTCTTCAGCAGAGGCTTTACAATGGCAGTTTTGAAAAATGATAGGAGATATGTACTAATAACATCGGTTAACGAAGGCAATATTGGGTTTTAGCACTCAAACAGTAGTTATGTTGGACTTGGATCAAGTTCACAAGACTCTGGTGCACCCTTCGTCACATTTATCCGTACTCAATAAATAGAGACAAGTTTTAATGCTGCTAACGAATGTTGCTGAAATTCTTTTTATTAACTGTATGGTGACGACGAGTTAACTCAGATTGTATTGTCAAGCATATCTCTAATGGTTTGTACATTGTCACGGAAGAAATTTTCAAACAGGTCTGGAAGGTCTACTCGAGAGAAAGTTGGAAGTGGTGTACTATTGTTCCTTGACATTAGCTTATTAGTAATATCGAAGAGCTCTTTGCAGCTGGAACATTCCGTGATCTTTGTACTGTAGTTCAAACGATGATGAAATTGAAATTTGTGTTGTACTTAAGATGAGAGCAATTACACCACCGTGAGAGTGGCGGTGGAACGACTTGGTGGAGTCAACAGTGGGTGTTAGATCCGGGTACTTGGGATTCATCCCCTATCTATCTATCTATCTATCTATCTATCTATCTATCTATCTATCTATCTATCTATATATATATATATATATATATATATATATATATATATATATATATATATATATATATATATATAATATATATATATATATATATATATATATATATATATGTGTGTGTGTGTGTGTGTTTGTGTGAGGCTTATTACATATGCGTTCTTTCGGTAATGAATTTTTTGTTGGATGTTAGGACACACGCTTATCAACGCCGATTTCGGGTTTCAATGTTTCTTTTATCATTATTCACTTACTTTATACAGACTTATTCTTTTCAATTTTTATTTACAGAACTATGGTCAAGGAACAGATGGATTACAGATCTTATCCTAGTAATAAGGAGTAATGACATTCCAGTATTTCATCCATGATTTTCCCTCAGTGATTTTAGGAGGGGTTCGCTGCAAATAACTCTCATCCACTTGGGTGTTTAATTAATGTTAAAGACAATATGCAATTTTTTCGCATTGTTTAAACTTGATGAACGTTTGTCAAATTTCAAAGCCATAGAATAAACTAAATTGAGTTTCTACAAAAGTACTGGACTAAAGAAGGAGTTTTCTTTCCTCTTTGTTCATTTGTTGTTTTTTTATATTTTTTCTTTTTTCACAACTCATTGTATCAGAATTTTACAGATACAAAAATACACATAGAGTGAGATTTCTGGACCTTCTACCTTTTGATGGAGCTGATACAATCACATCATCAATTTTTAAAAAAAATGCGTTACTTATTTTCTTTTAATTGATGTCCACGTTTACAAATTTCACAATGAAATTTGTTTGCCAGTTATTATCACTGTCACATCTAATGCAAAATGATAAAATAACCCATCAGTTAAAATGTTTAGTGTTTATGAGACTCATTAGTTATTTGGTTCTATATATTTGATATACAAAATTGATAAACCTTTGATAGGTAAAATCAGGCTGTTTTATATTATTTGCATCCACACTACAATTTACGATGATATACATGCTCCATTGATATTGTTACACGCACAGGGGTATTCACTTGACCGAGCGGTGTCCAAACTCTTGCACTAGTCCCGCTGGAAGTCATATGTTTTCCACAAATTTCCAAAGACTTCCATACAACTTTGAGTTGTAAAATGGAACGTCAGACGTGTCTGCTTTATTTAATAAATTTTTCTCTAATCAATTGGCGACCACAGATGAAACAACTTGCCCAAAAGTCCATTAACCGCAACTTTGCATGGTTTTTCTTCATTATCGTCAGGTTTCCGTACCGCCAGCCCTTTATGCCATAGAAAATACACTAGTATTTCCAACTGGGAAATATTTAACTGCACGACCCTAGACCAGTCAATCCACAGAATTTCCGGCGTATCACGCATATATAATTACCCTTATTTTCCACTATGGACACATAAACGGTATCTACCAAGTCCCAACTTATTGATTCCGTTGTATAATTTACTGATTTCCAACCTTAAATACTGCCATTTCAACCACAACACTATTATACACCATTGGATTTTAATATGGACTATGTTACAAAACCTGGGACTGTCATTCGGCTTGTACCTAAATTCACTACTAACGAACCCCAGCATTGTTCAAATTCACTAACACTCGGCTTTGTGACGTTTGCGACTACTAACTGGCTAATTAGTTCGGGCTAGGAATATTTCCATGGAACCGAGGACCAAATAATCACACAAATTAATCTAAGACTTTCTTAAAAACGGGGTGCTGTCTAATAAACATACTCCAAATTTATTACAATAACTGATTTTAATACACATTTAATGCAAATGTTATCACTACGTTGTCAAAACTACTTGCCGTAAAAATAGTAAATAAGGACATGCTAAACCTATCTGATTAGTCAAGCCTGCCTCGGACATAGCGGCGTCGTGAACTTAGAAAAGTTTAATCAAGGTTTCCTTGTACATGGTGATGTATTGTTTTACGAACCTGCGTAGAGACGGAGAGAATTGGGTGCGCCTTAGCAAATAATGTTTTCTTTTTAAAGGATGAACTTTTTCTTGTTAACGCTTTAGTCGAAGTATCGAATTAACAGAGTTAATAACTAGTACGGTTACTATCATCACACGATCACGTGTACACAATAATACAAAAATATTAAAAGAAACACTTCTAGCTCGTTTTGGCAACTATTGAAATACAATGTTATTTGCTGGCGCAGTGTATTTTACACCGACCAACCAGTTAAATAGGAAGTGATATTACTAAAAGTAAATTTCAAAATTGATATCGAACAAATGGAGCACTCAATAGAAGTCAATCGCCACTGAAATACAAAAGAGCTTCGTCTGACGGATATATAGGACATTATATCACAAATTAGACCACTGTTAGCGTATAAGGATTAGGGATGTTTCCCAAACGCAAACATTTAATACTTCATGACATACATTAAAAAAAAAATACCGAGAACGATTCCAATCGCCAATTATTAGCATTTGAACCGAAGATTTCCAGATAAATGGAGATGTTACAACATTGAGTTGGTTTTTTTTTTCGATACTAATCCAAACTGTCATATAATCACTATGACGTCTCCTCCAAGGAACTGACTAATAACCCAGGTTGAGAAATATATTCCAATACTCACTTTCAATAATCAACAAATAGCACGAAAATATAACAAAATAAATACAATGAAAGATAAATACAAGACTTACGGCAATATTAAATCCCTATACTGTGTCTTTGTCTTGCCTATGACCCTGACCTTCAAGCAAAGTTGCCTGCCATCTGCTTGATAAAAGGTAGACTGGGTAAAATATCACACACATATTTGAAGTGTGACAGCATGAACCTTAACCTTGAGACTGAACACAGGACTTGTATGTGACACACTCAAAACACATAACGGCCTAGCAATTGGCAAGGAGCCAACGATTTCAAACTTGCAACCAGGGGCCGGCCTTCAACCGATTTGGCCCAATCAGCATCCGCGTTTACGGGGGACCCACGCGTTAGCAACGTGTAATTATATATCTTTAACGAAAAAGTAATTTTAAAGACATGGTAGAAATATTTACATTTAAATATCATATAAAATCTGCTAAAATGTTTGTTTCCAAATGCCATGCTCACAAAGGGGTCACGCACGTAATTCCAGGGTTTCCCGCCAGAATGGTCCAAACCTGGCCCAGTGTTTGCTGAGGTCGTTACTGCTTGCCACTTTCAGCTACGAAGAGAACAACTATTGCTAAATCCTTATACCAACTAGAATGTCTAAACCTTTTTTAACAGCGCTGTCAGAAAAAGGCGTAGACCTACTTGTTGGTTTACTTAACCACTAGAGCTCGAACACCCTAGTAAATGTTTTGCGTATTGATTTCATTTAGTTGTAGCAATGTGAACCTTAAGAGCATAGGGTACATATTCATGATGGGTATTTGCAGCTGCGGTTTTTAACCTCCTACCACGTTCATGATTTTAAAAAATAGAAAATCACCTCCAACGTACAGCTCCAGAGCTTGCGCGTCTTTAACAGAGGAACTGTGCGGATGTTGCACTGTATGAAAGGATATTGCTGTCATATTTGTATACATGTATTTCCTGTTAGCATACGCTGTATATGTGTTTCTTAATTATTTTGTTCTTCTATTTTATATGCGTGTAAGTTGAATAGTAAGATTTTATCTTTACATCTGCCATGAGTTCTTTCTAAAGCTTCTAAGCGTGATATCGAAAACTGCAATGCATATTTTATTTTCCATGTGCATACGTTCAGTTATACATACGTCAATGCTGTACATTGTAGTATTCCATATCTAAGTATTCTCGTTGTATTCTGACAATTTGTTTTATTTAAAGACATAAAATAAACTGGAACAAAAGTATAACAGTCAGATATTTTATGTATGCATATTATGCATATTGATGCAAACATTAAAATTAAATATACACAAATAAACCGAATGATCATGAATCACTTTAATTCACGAAATACTCCATGCTGAGAGATATGACCTTTGACACCGGGCCGGACATTCGGATATTTGCTGGCATTATAGACTTTTGAAAATGCTTACAGTTATATAAGTGCAGGGTAATATCTCTTTAACTTTCTGTATCTCGGTGACTTGAATCCTAATCATTTTGTCATTCTTTAATATATGTAGTGAATACTATTTAGAGGATTTTATTTATTCGTGTAATATACATATTCGGACAGTTTCGGACACAAAACGACTTTATCTCTTGCAGGTAGTGTTAAATGTACATAACAAGTATTGATTGGTTTGGGGAGACAACTTGCCCTTACATCAGAATGAGAGTTTCGTTAAAAAGACAGAACGCTATTTGAAAAGAAATATATGCATTCAATGATCACAAATACATTTTTAGTACTGAATACAAGATAACGAATCTTATCCAATGACCACACAACTTGTATTAGTAAAAACGTGGAATGTGAAGAAACAATAAACTCATTCAGTGAACACACAATTAATATTAGTAAATGCATGGTAGGTGAACATAACATAGATTCAAAAGCAGACCCATGTAACAATGCCTTAAATAGACAGACACAAAATAAATATTATAACTACCAATTAAATAAATAATTAACAAGACCATATCGTTTGAAGGGGTCATAGCGGATAGTAATACTGCTAGCTTACAAAAGCAGAATGACTTAACAAAATCCTAAAATAAATAAATAAAAAAAGAGAAAAGGGCAAGGAAGGGAAAGGGGGGATAATATCAACATTGTATTGCGAGGAGAAAAGGAAGAAAGAGAGAAAGGAAAAAAGAGAAGGAAGGGGTAAAGAAAAATAAAGAGAACATTACACTAAGTAGTGGCACAATGTAGGTAGAGTAAAATCAGTTAATGGACAAGTGGCAAGATAAATAAGTGTGATGAGAACATTGGGATCAAATAGTCATAGCTCAAGGAAACAAAACACCAACCATCCGACAAGAAAGAAAAAGAAAAAAAGAAAGGGAAAAGATGGAGGGAAGAAGGAAAAAGAAAACAAGAGGGAAGAAGGGAGTAGGAAGAAAGTGGGAAAGAGAAAAGGTAAAAGAAGAGAAAAAGAAGAAGGAAGAAATGAAATAACACCAAACACATCCCACTCCAACTCTATTTTTTTACACACTAGGTCAAGTGACTGATGATGATGATAACCATACTTAACCAAAAACCTTTACTGTTTGTCGTAGGGTGTAACAGATGTACCATACGGTATGAGAGATACTAAATTTAGTTTAGAAATAGAACACGTACGTTCAGTCATTGAACATGTGTATAGCTCATTTGAAAAAGGATTGTTTTAAAACTGTAATGTTTACTTTTTGTTTGGAGATAGAAAATTGGCATTTCGCGCGATATTTAAAAATTGACATTTTAGTATATCTTCAGCATAATAGACAGATATGCAGTAAAAGAAACATTTAATTTAAAAATGAAATAACAGTTCTTAAATACATATTTCAAGTATATTTCTTATACAGAAAAAGTAGTTTCAGAATTGTTAACAGCTTTCTGCTATGATCAATTTATATATTTCAGTATCTAATTTCAATATATCATACATTTGTTTATATACTTCCCTCTGTTGAACTGCATGAATTAATCAAACAAGTGTTGATTGCATACCATTTACGACATAATATTTAGTACTGTAAATAATAATAGTCCAAAGATAGATCGTTGAAAAATCACTGCATCAAATGCTTGACAATCTGATAACTGGAAATCTTGAATTTAAGACAACTCTGTGCTTTCGTAATGATAAATAATTATAACTGGAAATCTTGAATTTAAGACAACTCTTTGCTATCGTAATGATAAATAATTATAACTGGAAATCTAGAATTTAAGACAACTCTTTGCTTTCGTAATGATAAATTCTGATAACTGGAAATCTTGAATTTAAGATAGTTCGATTATAAACGAAATTTGCATTCTTAATAGAGGTCGCCCCGACATTTTTTATCATAGTCTTTCTAGGTTACAGCCTAAAGGCTTTAATTCAAACAACATGTTGATACGTGTGAAAAGGAAAGCGTAGTTCCAAAAGATCGTGAGGACCGCTTTGAAAAACTCAACATTGGTGTCGCTAAACAGCGCTGATTTGAGGAGTGTATCTTGCCATGACATGCAGAGTAAAGACCACACCTCAAGGCATACAACAGAATATACGTATATTAATACTGATGCGTAAGTCAAAACAAAGCAGAGACTACCCGCAACAATTGACACCAGTACGTTTCAAATGAGTCATAAGCTACGCTTTAATACAACTAAACAATCTAAATTTAAGCGTCATTAGCATTTTCCGAACATTGCTGACAACATCGTGGACTTGGCACGTCATCCTTTCTAATATTATTTATTTCTGTGCTAATGTTAAACACAAGTTGGTAAAAAGGATCCATTAGTTTCCCCATTATTATCATGTATTATCATTTTCCAGTTAAAGGGGTGCAATCACGTTTGTTTAGCGTCTATTATAACACATGAAACAAGTATGAACTGGGTCTTAATTCGTCCACAATTTTTAAGTTACGCAAACGACCTCATCCCAAGAAAGCCTGAAAAACAACCGAGAAGTAATGGGTAGTAATGTATTTTAGAAAGTCATTCGCGATGATAAGAACAATCACAGGATGACTGAAGGAAATATTCTATATCCTCAGTTGTGACGATTCGATTAGAACGTGACTCAACCGTCAAGGGTCGATTGTAATGTCGGAGTAAGCTGTTACACGTCGATTACAGTGTACGAGTCAAGTGTCAAGCGTCGATAACAATATTTTGCTTACTAATAGCAATTGTAATATATTCTGCCAACTGGAGTGAAATGGATGATGCTAGAGTTTCAGATTACACTGGACAGTGGCTATAACTTGAAAGACCAGAATTCGGTTTGATGAAAATCAAATTGCGCTATGAAAGGATAATAATTTAATTTATGGCACACTTAACGAAAGATAATTTTGTGATTGGGCTTAACGCGATTTTTGAGCACAAGATATGCCAGTATAACTGGTGGAACAAACCCCGGCAAAGCCCAGTGAAGGACCACATATTAAATTTGATCAACCTGAGACTAAAAGCCAGGCAACTTTAATTGAAACGGCATAGATCCATAACAGTAATAATGTGGGGCACTATAGCGACAATAGGAAATCCAGTTAAAAAGGTCGTGGGGCACAATAGCGACAATATTTATAGCGACAATGGAACTCCCAGTCAAAAAGGTCGTGGGGCCTGTATAAAGCGACAAAGGGAATTTAACATGGGAGCTATTTGGGCCTATCTAGCGACAAGAGGAATCGAACATGGTTGGTCTATCTAGCGACAAGGGAAATTTAGCATAGTGGGCCTATATAGCGACAAGGGGAATTGAACATGGGGAAAAGTATTTGCATTTGTATTTTGGACTATCTAGAGACAAGGGAAATGGAGGCAAAAAAAAGCAAATATCTTTACGAGGTATATGAGTGGCCCTGAAAACAAACCACACAATCTCCTATCAAAACAGAATGGAAGGAAAATAGAATCACACAATCTCCTATACACACAGAGGGAAAGGAATACAAAACAAGGATAATTAAGAACATTATAAATTCAATGTGAAATATGTTCATTGTTTTCAATCATTCATCAATTTAATAAAAAGGTAGTATGATATTTATTGTCGACTGACTTCTTAACATATCTCAGATTTAAGGGATGTCCTGTGTTTCTCAGCACACGCTACCAAACAATGTTGCCAAGTTGTAACAAATCTAAGTCGAAGGGGAAAAAAGCCGCACCAAATTATGCTTTGTTCTATCGACAAGGATAAAAACCCAAGTTGTCTGTCTATTGATGTGAATATTTACATCAAAATCAATATGACCTACAAAACACAAAGATATACGGCAAGCATGATTAGAATGAACACAGCAACAACTAACTGAAGTAACAAAGAGATGTTTATCTTCACTTCCGCGTAACTTAGAGTTTCAATCCTCTTTCAAGACAAACTTGGTATCCTTTTGTGAGCGTGAAATTAAAATACTGAAGAATCTTAAGCTCTTTGCTATAGACTATACTATAGATAATTTCAGCAACAAACTAAACAACATCAATACCGTTACAACAATAGAAAGCCCGAAATCGTCTAATAACAAAGAAATGAGTTTTACAAAAATAATTAAAGATTAACGATGGCAAATACATCACAGCATATTTGGATTAACTATTCTGAGAACATTTTAGTCGTATTTGTCATCGGTTCACTCTGGTGATATTTTAAAATCGAGGACCTCTATGGAATTCATTTTCTAAGTTAGATGTGTGTTTCTTTGAATTTTTCTAACAGAAAATATACCACAATAACAAGCGAAAGCGTCCTGATTCTATTTAAAAGTAGGTATACCATAGTCTCTCTCCCTCTCTCTCTCTCTCCCTCTCTCTCTCTCTCTCTCTCTCTCTCTCTCTCTCTCTCTCTCTCTCTCTCTCTCTCTCTCTCTCTCTCTCTCTCTCTCTCTCTCTCTCCGTCGTAATACGTTTCATTGAAATCCTAATCTAATGGTAGATGTTCCCGTTTCAAGATACCTCTCCAAAATTTTAATCAGTAGGCACCATAATTTTAGTTTGTCATGTAATTCTTTTTCCAAACGCTACACCCTTAAAAATTTTCAACCAGTAAATCGTTGGATGAAATAAAATCTTGAGTTGACAAACTTGTACAATTCAGTTATCAGAGCATTATCTTTATTTTTGGCACTGCAATGTGTCACGGAAATTTTTTAGGCATGAGATCTACCGTTTTTTAGAAAGGAAACAAATACAAAACTATTTCAAGAATGACGCGAGTGATCTTGCACTGTATAACCCTGCTTATGGCTAACTTTGAAATAAAAATACCAGAACCAAAACACACGTTCAGAAAAATTGTAACAATATAACAATGATTGACGCGAGTTACATTGCACTTTATGACCCTGCCTATGGTTAACTTTGAATTTCATATCAAAACACACATCTTAGACTGTCGATAAAACAAAGCATATTTTGGTGTTGATTTTTTTCCCTTCGACTAAAATTTGTTACAACTTGGCAACATTGTTTGTAGCGTGTGCTGAGAAACACAGGACATCCCTTAAATTTGAGATATGTTAAGAAGTCAGTCGACAATAAATATTATACTACCTTTTTATTATGATAAATAAATGTCCTAATAGTTCTCGGTTCGAATCTTGACGATGTAATCCAATATGGACGACGATTTCACGTGATTTAGTCAGTTCTTGTTTTTTATAATAATCCAATGAAAATCTATGAGCACATATTCTTTTCCAGATAATTAAAATAATTCCTCATGCTCCAACGAATTGACACAATTTCCAATATAACTCAAAACACAACTATTATTTAAAGCCCAGAGATTCTACTGAACTGTTCTCTCCCAAACAGTAATTTAAATTCCTGTTTTTTTACGTAAACAAGGGTCACGTGATATTCTAGAAACCACCAGAACAAGCCTACGTTCAAGTAGTCACGTAAATACCATATGACCCAACTAAAATTAGAAAGATGTTTATACTTTACTCCATAATGAGGTTAAGATCTGGGTTTTACCTGTAAAGTACATAGGTCATCAAATTTTAGAAAATCTCTCTCAACTAACGAATTTTAAGCCATACATGTCAAATATGAATCTGACAGACAAAATATATTTGATTTAAATCAAATATACATTACACGAGTCATTCGAATTTGATGAAAATCTCCATCTAATTTGTAATGTATGGTTTGGAAGAATCCCTTACCAAAGACCATATACTGTAACCCAAGGGACCATTGCAAAATTGCTTGAATATGATATAAAACAACGTTTAGATTTTCGCATCCAATAATTAAAATATTGAAATTTAGACGACAAAACTATCCAGCCCTTGTTCCCTACACAAGTATCGTATTAAACTAGTAAAACCATTGTCTAAATCTAAAGATCACTCCAATAATTTGCAAACGTTTTAAGTCTGTACCTTCAGTTGGTACGTTATGTTACTAATGCATCAACATACAGACGGACGGAAAGAAGAAACAAGTTATTAATTTGTTTAGAAACAGATGTGAATGTAAACTATAATATACTATGTGCTTGACAGTTATAATTAGGAAACTATTTTAAATAATATAAATACTTCGAGCAAAATATTTTATTGGTTTACAAGGAACTCCATCTATGTGAGGCTTGTTCAC
>JAQISU010000144.1:5232500-5425000 GCA_029339505.1 Unio delphinus
GGAGGATCATACTACATTGTTGAAATTCCATATCTGCGGTGTTGTGATGATTAAGTGACAAAAATAAATAAATAAAAAGTGATCCAGTTTATAACCGCGTTACAGTGTTGTGATTTCTATATTAAAACGATTTATCGGGCGATGATCACTCGCGCTCAAGTAATTACCATTTTTCCCTTCCCAATCATCGAGTGCTTTCTGTAACACTAAGATTTTCATTTTATCCGCATTTATTTTTTTATCATAGTCGATTATTGACTGTTTCAACTCGGATATTGTTTTATCACGGTCACAAAGATTATTTTGTAACGACATAATATCATGCATGCCACCTATCTTTGCTTGTTGTTCAAACATTTCTGCTTGTTGTTTATTTTTCGTGTTATTTAATGCAGATATCTCTGCTTGTTGTGAGGATATCTCTGCTTGTTGTTTGATTTTTGTGTCATTTAATTGAGATATTTCTGCTTGTTGTTTAGCGATTTCTTCTTCGTGGAGTATTTTCTTGTTAATCAAATCCACTAATTGTTCTTGTTGGGTAGAAATCTCTTTTTGGATGTAATTAATTTTCTCTTCTTGTAGTTTTTTATCACTGACTACTTCTGTGAGTTTATTTAATATTTTGGTACGCTCTGTAATAATTGTATTTGTTTCGTCGACAACATTCGAGTATCTCTCGCGTTCTGTATTATACATATTTACTTTCTCAGCTGTTTTATTCTTGATATTTTTGATATATTTTGTTAGATCCTTCCCTTGTTCTGTGCCAGTGTATCCTGCAATAAATTTTTCGCTAGGACATGCTGCCTTCCAAATTTTATATAATTGAAAAAGTCCAATACGATACCTCTTCGCAATCTTGATTGCATGCTCCTTTCCTCTGGCATTAATAATATCAATTTGTTCTAGCGGGGTTAAATATTTTGCTTTGTTAGGCATGATATATAGGCTATACCATTGACGAAAAAAAAATTATAACAAAAAAATTATAACAAAAAATAACAACGAAGGATAATATTGAAAAATAATGGCAGAAATGATATCACAAAAAAATTGGTTAAAATCCAGTGTTTGTTCGATGCAAATTTCATAATTGTTATCGGTTATAATTTAAGGTTATTATTTGTTGTATATAATTATCATCGTAGATCGTAAAAAAGGCTTAATAATAGTAACCAGAAAGTATGATAGATAATTATAATAGATAATTATGCTAGGGTTACAATGACAAAACATAAATCAGAAAATTGATGTTTTAGCATAAAACACTGGATTTTTTCATATCGTTATCTGTCATTGTAACCCAAGATACTTATCTGTCATGATTTCTCTTCACGGTTTCTTGGTGTGATTTTTTAGTATCACTATCCGAGTATCATTTATTGGTCATAAGTGACCGAAAGCTGTTGTATTGATACCATCAACGTAATATCGTTTATCATCTTAGTTACACAGTCCTGTTTTTTGTTATTTGATTAGTGTATATTGTGTGATGATTAGATTTCAAACAATGGGTTGTTATCGTTTGCAGGTTATTTCCGAGTTTTCTTGATAGCGCTGATAAGTAATCGTCGAATTTCAATTTGTTTTTCACATAATTGTTGTTGCTTCCCTTTTCTTTCTTTACCGTATTATTTGAATCCATTAACACCGTATATATCTTCGGTCGAAATCCAACAAATTCTTTGATGGCTTTAAACGAGAACTCGTCCTTCATCTTCCCGATTACTTTTTATTCGTTCCATCACGATACTCTCCTGTCACATCAGATAAATCAAATAATTCCCGGTGGTTATAAATATCCTGATATAGATCACCGTTACAATCTTCACCAGGAATCTCATAGACGAGAGAATCGGTATATATGAAAAACAACTTCGCGTTTGGCCATTTCAACTTAGCGAATTTATAGTGGAAATCATACATCATCAATTTCGATAAATCTAACACTGCAGCTCCGACATAAACCGGTTTATCGAGATATAACCGCGATTGTAATTTTGTTATCAACGATAGTGATTAAGATATCTTTGTTTGAGCGATAAAACAATTACCGCGAACTAATTTATCCCGGCGTGTTTTGTTGTTGACGATCTCAATACTAGTTCTTTTTCTTATATTCTCCATGGTTTTACCAACACTGAATTATTCATGAGTTTGTAGAAATCTTTCTTGAAATCAGTTGTTGCTGTCTTTCTTCTCGCGTTGTTACCATCGATGTAGGATTTCATCCACGTTGAATGGTTGAATTGTAGTACTTTATGGATTTTTCTTAGAGTTAATCCAGCATCGAGAGCTTGTTTTAATATCGCAACGTGACAAACGTAATTCCGTTTATGATATAAATTTGGTACTAGTTTTCTTATCGGAGAGTATTTAGTTGTTCTCAGCGCGAGTTGTTCCGGTGATAGCATATTATTGGTGTCTATTATTTTCTTCTGCCAAGTATGGATAATCATCATGTAATTTGTGTAGATGCTGTGGATAATCGATATCAACCTCGACGAAATAACCAGTTTGATCGCTCATCGAATTAAATTGAATTGTACTGAGATCAGCGTCAGGTTGCCAATTTGTCGTTGTCGTTACAAACTCTTCCATGGTGATCCACTTAAAACCACCATACGGCATTGGCATACACATCGCAGCTCCATATAAATAATTCATATCGAGATATAGGATAAAAATATCGGGTTTGTCAGGATTATAGTCGCTCAAGTATTTATTATTAGCGACACAGTATTTCTTTGTAATCACACTTATTCCACCTCGGATCGCTTGTTCGATCAATGTGTACATGTTAACATCAGTTAATAACTCTAGTCTGATTCCAGTTGATTTTAGCAGCGAGTCCCATGATAATCCTGGTGATGAGTAATAGTGCGCTGGATCCAATCCGTAGTCGTTCAAAGACACATCACGAAAGGTTTCAAATATATCCGATAACAATAACACGTCTGCGGTTAAATATAGATCGTGATAATCTCGAAAAGTCTTACATGAAAATATCTCCGAAATTGTTAACGCTCGCTGATATTCTTTGTCGGTGATATCATCATCGGTCAACGAGGAATATAATTTGTCACTGGATGGCAGTGATGTTCCTGAAAATCGTCTTGGTCCGTCGAAATATTCGTACGGAAATATCCCTTTGACGGTAATATACTTGTATAGTTGATCTCCGAAGTATTTTTTCGTAATCGGATATTTTTGACATGTCTTCGCTAATTTATCCAACGAAGAATTCATAAATTGGATACTATCGATGAATCTCAATTTTCCTATCGTTACAGGCATCATACGCTCTGTATTATTTGGAATTCACTTCGGGGTTATGTTATTATCATTACAGTATTTTACAATATCTGGATGATCCAACGGGGATATAATAAAATGACTGTCATATCCTCTGAGATTGTGAAATAATACCGGATAAAAGTCTTGAAACGTTCTACAACGCTTGTGATAAACACCATAATATTGCCTAGTTATGATATTATAGAACGGCACCGCTGGATTAGTATCACTGAAACTTTTCTTACAATTGTAACATTTCCCACATTTCTTGAACGATTCTAGTTTTGTAAATAGATAATCCTCAGCGCTTAATAATTCCTCAATTCGGCGTAATTCCTCAAATAAATACTTCAACAAGTGAACTTCTGGTGGTTCACTATCACGGTGATATATCGGCTACAACTTCGAGTAGATGCTGTTGACACAGATAGTATTTAACCGGTAGGATGCTGTTACATGTCCCTGTTTTCGAACTGTTTTGAAATTACAAGAACAGACCTTATCATCAAAAACACATCTTCGTCCCCCGACTGGTTTGATAAAAGATTCAAAATCTCCTACGAATACAAACGGTAAACTTTTAGTTCTCTCGTACCTGTTAAAACAACACATGTTATCAGGTGATTTTGGTGTTGTTACCTCTCTCACTTCAAAACAGTATTTGTTATGTTCGACAAGTTCAGGTTGTGTAGGAAACCCACAAAGGCAACTATAACAGAATAACATTTTCGATTTATTGTTTTTCGATTAACTGTTTGTCATAGAAGATCCCATTAATCTACTTAGATCTTTTATCCACACGTAGTGATTATCATACCATAAAAAATTTATCACAGAGTTATCAGTGATATGTTTAATCGCCGGCGATATCAAATACGGAAAAACTAGTAATTGCTCATCTAACGAAAAGACATTAATGCCACTTGAGAAACATTTCTGATTTTGCACTTCTACTTTTGGTATCTTTTTAATCGGTGTCGGAAAGTCAATTCCAGTCATATCTAACCGAGATTGATAATGAATATATTATTAACTCGATCCGCGTGATTGGTGGCTGGAAACAACGCGGATAACAGCGACCATGACAAAAGCATATTATCGGTATTCTTCACGTTTTTCATCAGCGCGATTAACAGTTGAGTGAAATAACACCGCGAATTATTCTCATCGATGGTATTACTGATAAAAGCATATCCATAGCTGGTATTTATATCATTAAAGTTAGGAGCTCGAAATAACAATTCCTCCTTGAATAATGTTCTTTCACGTGATTGTATCACCTCGATTATGCCATCTCGAGTCAACGGCAACTCAGGAATATTTTTACGATAATTCGCCGAGTAATGAATTTCACTGATATTTCTGAACCGATGTAGCGCTTATTTAGTTGCTTCAACCGACCCTAAATCTTCCGAATACACAAATAGATGTTGGAATCGTTCATCAACAATAGAAATACCAGCCTCAACTGTCGTATTACTAATTAAAGCATCAATGGCGTTGAATGAATTCTTGGTATCCGCAAAATCTCTCCGTTTCTCCACGGGATCAGTATCAGCGTGATAATACTTCACGAGATATCCTCGGTGTTGTAACTTTTTCGCGAGACTTTCCACAGAATAACATCCACGTCGTTTATTGTGAGTAAATACAACAAAGCGATTTCCACGCTCATGTGTTTCTAACAATTTTGCATAATAATCCCCGTGAGAGTGTTCCACAATAAATTTCTTGTCATGATCGATCTAAATTATTCCGGAATAACACTAAGTCGTTACTGTTGGCATCTGAGTGAATTACGATAACTCTATTCACAGTTGTTATTAATCTAACAAATTTATTCCATATCGCGCTACTGTTCTTCGATGATTGCAGTTGTCGTAGAATTTCAAGCCATTCTTCTACGATAGCCGCGTCAGGAATTCCTCGAACACGAACAATACTTTCTATTTGTGAAATCACCTTTCTGTGGCCGTTCTCATCAAATATAATGCTGCCGTAAATATCACTATACGATTCTAGATTATAATCTGCGCGTGTTTTCATTGTGAATGTTTTCCGGTATGATAAATATAGCACTAATTGATCGTCCCGGATTGATTTCCAAGAAGACTGTAACTTTCCCATTCCACAAGCTGAGTCATCCATATAATCACCATCGCTGATTATTTTACAACCGCGGCCTGATTCGTGTACTGGCGGCTCAGTATAAACATAATCCTCTATTTTATCAGGAAGCCATCCCGGATAATCACTCTCACGATACTTGAATGATTTTACATACTTGCCATAGTCAGCATCGATAGTTTCATCACTGAAATTTCTCGGAATTGTTATTTTACCCTGACCACGAAAACATCCCATGAGATAACAATCCGAATACCTCACAACGTAACAATCAATACAAGTTTGTTCGATATAATCGTGAATCGCATTATACCCGTGTCGCATATGACAGATACAACAATACGATCCAGGTTTTCGTCGTAACGAGATCATATCACCGCTTCTACCTGTTACTCCTGTGATACTATCGAGTTCTCCAGTTATCGCGACAGAGATTTTATCAAACTCATCCTTAGATAATTCACCATAAAATATATCAGAATCTTCATTCTCAGGTATTCTTATACAACTGCGTTGAATCGAACATGGACACGATAATAATTCCTGTTCACAAATATTTCTCCGTGGATAGATTAATTTCTTATCACTGGAGATCTTCTTAGCCGATCTTGTATTCTTCAACTTGATACTGTAAAGTCCAGCTTGTAAATCAACATTCTACGTTGGATTATCCTTCGCGGCTTTTTTATTAGTGATTTATGTATATCAAAGTCAACTATTCGATCTTTCATCAACACGTGATAACCATTTGTCGTCGATGAATTAAAAATATTTTCACCGAAATCATTAACGATTTCATCAACGGTCGGCACCTTCGAATCAATACCAATCACAGGATATCGATCGCGATATTTTAGTATAATCTCATGAACACCACTTTTTCCATGGAAATCAATTATCGCGGATATGTCATCATCGTCAAATACATAAAACACTCCCAACGATTGAATTATAACCCCACGTATCAAATAACTATTACTCGATAATAAATAAATCGTGACTGATTTACTCGTCGCGGTTACCAATCTTAGTTTTCTCCGTTCAATTCCCGGAGCGTGTGCCAATCGTAAGGATCTTTAAAATAAATACTCTCCGTTGAGCCACCGATAATACGATTCTCCGTGTCCGAGGGACTCAACAAAGTCATCATCGCTTTATTGAGTCATATCACGGCTCGATCTAACCATATATATTTTAATCATCTTTTTAATTCATATTTTGTTATTTCATTATATTCCAATAAAATTGAATTAAACTTTCTTCAAATACACATATATGTTGTATAAACTTTCAACGTTTCAGTGGTTGCTCGCGAATTCCAATAATTGGTGTTCCAAGAAGTGTTATGGAGATTTCTGCGGTGATCACGCGCATCTTCTCAGAGCAAGTCTCCGGCGCTGGATTGTGGCGTTATCGTCAGAGGTAAGATTAATCTCTGCAACAACTGAATACCAAATTGTCAAAATAGTATTGAATGACATGAGAAAAAGAAAGCAGTTGTGAATGTTACAAATTACCCAAACATTCGAACAGGGTCATGTTCATCTGGACATTTAAAATTTCTAGAAATATGAATATTATTGTATGTCAGTAGATTGTAAATAGTCTATTATAACCAAGAAGTTAAAATGGAAACATAAAATAAATGCTAAGTGAGATTATCAAGTTATGCATTTGAACAGTAGTAGGAATCACACCACACACACACACACATACACACACACACACACACACACACACACACAGAGGCCGCAATACAACGACTGAAATGAAATACATCTGTAATAGAGCAAAACAGCTAAAATTCGTGTACTCTCTGATCTACAATTAAGGATATTACGCCAGTTACATATCTTTCATTTTTTGATGTTATGCAATTTCTCAGTGTAGGATAGGCCATACATGGTGGCTAGCATAACTGATGGAGGAAGACCCTGGAAGAAAACCTGGTATGATCCAATGACCCATGGGAAACTTCTGGTCGACTTTTCTCACACACATGTACCAACACTGGTCTAGACTCAAACCCATATAGACAAAGGTGAGATGATCGTGATCAGTAAAGTTTAGACTACACAGCGACTGCTGCCCAATATCATTCAATTAAATGAATCAATGGGTTTGGAACATTAATAAATTAAATCTGTTATCTGAAAATCTTATAGTGTTAACTAACCTATGAAAAGCAATTTCCAGCAAAGGCAAAACTTAACAATGGTACATAGAAAATATTTTTAATTCAATATATTTGAAGAACAATTGTTTTTTTCATGGTGATAATGTCCATCCCAAACAATTGCTGGACATTCTAATTTATGTACAAGGTCGGACACTGATTTTTCAAAACACTTGTCCGTTCAGGTGAAGTGGTAAGTATTGTTGTCCCTTGTCCAATGAAACTTGCAATTTGTTTTGTTCTTGTTGGTTACAACAAAGTTGAACAGTTCTGGTAAAGTTGATGCTACACACAGGATATCTCTAACAAAATTCACTTTTCAACATTCAAATGTTGTGTTTATATTATTGAATAAATTGACAGGGAGAAAAACCTTTAAAGCAGCTTACCACATTCAATTCATGGGATGCAAGATATCCTCATTCAAATTCAATTGTACTGAGCATTCAGACAAAATAAAGTCCGACAGGAAAGGCCATGTAACCCAATGTTTTTATTTTATAGAAATGTCACATATTGATGTTAATCGTGCATTTAAATGAATACCTTCACACCAGCATCCCTGAGCTTCATCAGCTGCTGTTCAAGAAGAAACCACCGAGTGGGTATCTGCTCTCCCCAGTATGGCTGCTGTGAAGCCACCTCTACAATTTTCTTCTTCAACTCCTCCAATTTGCTGTCAAGAACTGAGTTGTCAATAGCAAAGTCCTCATCAACCAAGAGAACTGCAGTAGGTTTGTCTCTTAGATGAGAACGGATTTCCTTTAAGAATCTCTGCCCACGTTCACGGCGATAATCCTAGAAAAGTAAAGACAATTTACATTTAGTAAAGGACAACCAGTCTCCTTAATAAAACTAAAGGATAACCTTATTTATAAAGTATTGTACTTTACAATGATAAACTCGTGGTTGATGTAATGCCATTGTGTCAATTTCTGCACGTATTGTCTGATAAACCCATTCATTACTTTTGGACCATTTAGTTGTCTCCTTTCGAAGTTTCAATAATTTGTAATTCATGTAGAACTGTCAAGTTTTGGTACTGTATAGACATACATACAGTGATTTCCTTCCATGGCACCCACAAACAGGAAAGCATTAAGAAATATTAATTTGGTATATATTCCTGGTATACATGCTGAGTTAATGACACAATCTATAGATACAGCAAGATGTTCAACTGGGTACAAACCAATTTCCAGGAATCCAAGACAAGATCATTTCTTATGTTCATAGCTTCCGTTTGACTTTTGAGTATTGAAATAATCTTGCTTTTCATTTGGAAAAAAACTCCATCATATCAAATTTGGCAAAACTATTATGTCTGAGTTAAAATGTTCACAAGACAACACATAGACACACCCATATTTATATATATATATATATATATATATATATATATATATATATATATATATATATAAATATACATGTGCAGCAATAAATTCCTGGTCATTCAGTGTGAAACTGATATGGAATAGAAAATCACTAATGTTGTCTCAGACAATGTCACGATAAAATAGATGCAGTGTTAAAATGTGCATGTGTAAGCGTTACGGCCAATATATACTTAGGATAAATACCCACTGCCACTCACCAAATACTCCCTAACTACAAACGTATAATTTCAAGTAAAAATTGCAATGATGACATCAATTCTTATGAATAAATTCTTCCCTTTAATTGATATCTAGTAAAATATTCCGAGAGAATAACAACCCAATACACAGAAGATACAATGATGTAAACATACAAGTTTAAAAAATGCAAAGACAATTGCTTTATTGATGAGGAATACAAATATGCTAATCTTTAAAGAGGATACAATAGTGCCCATAATAGATTTCACATTGCAGCCAATAATTAATACATGGCTAATACGATATCATAGGAAGTTTTACTCCAAAAAAGCCACAACAGTATGACCATCTGTGCAACAGAAACAGCCACAACATGATTTATCAGATGAGTTACATGATGGTCATATTGGAGGTCTAATTGTTAAAAAGGTAAAATTGATTAAATAGATTAAAGGTATACTATATATAAAATGTAAAATAGATTATTAATAACAAACTTGCTGCATCAGAAATAAGGTCATTCAAGGTGATCATTTTAATGAGCCTGTTCAAAGGTCAAACTAACCTTCTTACTGTTGACGCTGAAGGTTTTATTGATATTATTAAAATTACATATAATTTCAATGATTTCTTCTCATAAACTAAAAGTGAGATCTTGCACACTGACTCGATGACATAAAGAATACTGATAATGGGAAATAAAATAAAGTTTTATTCTTAGATGTACAGCCAGATAGCACTAATGAGTTTGTGTTCAAATGTATCCCTCTATGATGGTCACCCCTCCTTTGCCAATATACTAATGCGAAAATTATTAAATTCTTCTCTCAGGAGAGGCCACACAAAGGTACTTGCAGATATAAAAGTCATGAATATTTGTTGATGTTTAAATTCAATACACTGATGTTTGTTAGACCATGCTTATAATATACCTTGAGCCAGTCCCCAATAAAGATAAGTTCTGATAATTGCTACTACCCTGTGTTTCTTTGTCAGTTCAAATCAGCATGACATCCAGTCATCAGGAATTAAAAATGGTACATCCTTTGCAAACGATCTCTTTTGTTATGTCAAATGTTCTTGTAAACATGGTTGCACCTAAAACCCAAAGCATGTGGACAGTACACTCCATCTTACAAATTTAAAGGGTCATAGGAAAGTTTTAGTTAATACTAAAAATGTAGTGACAGATAAAAATCATAAACTTGCTTGGACAGTTTGCTATCTAAACATTTTTTGAACATATTGCAAAATTACTACTAAATTGTCAATAAAGGAGTTCTATGTTGACAAGCATACACTATTATTAACAGAAATTTGGACTTTTAGTAATACAAATTTCACCATTTAGTACTTCTGAATTATTTGTTTCATGAAAAATGATATGCTGAGGTGAGAATTTAATTTGTAATCCAGCAATTTGCATTTGTATTCAGAAAATATTGATCAAAACTCGTTCACAGAACTACTTTTCCTAACCACATATCAAACAGTTTTCTCCTCTCCTGCACAATATATATAGATCATTATTAACTATTGAATAACATAAATTGCTACTAGATACATTCTTGTTAAGACGGTCTAAATTGAGAATATGCCACAATCGCTCCTGTGGCCAAAGTGATTAGAGCATCCATCTCAAATGTGGGAGGTCATGGGTTTGAATGCTGACCAAGTCATACAAAAGACATAAAAATGGTACTAACAGCTGCCTCATTGGGTGCTCAGCATTACCAGGTAGTGTTAGGACTGGCTGAGCTGGTGTCAAGATAATGTGGCTGGGTGGGACATGATGCTATATGTCTGTGGCATGATGTTCCAGTGCTAGATATCACTATAAACTTCCACACTGCTGCTATCATAGCGATATGACTGAAAAATCGTTAACGCTAAGTTAAAAAGCTAAATCACACATTGTATGTACCACTCTCTATAAATAATCATTCTTTTTCTTCTGATTATTAGTATTATCAGTCATGTGATGAATAAAGCAGATATACATCAAGAAATTCCACTTCAGTATCCCATGAGAGTATGATGAATGTTGTCAGATACATCTTGTGTTAACTGCTTAAACAAGAATATATCATGGTGCTTGTACCAAAACATGCCATACATTTTGGACTCGTGTATTTGCATGTGTATATTTGCAGGTTATTTCTGGTAATAGTTGCTGGGATCAGTAATCGTCTTCAGGCTTAGTATGTTAGGGGTCAACACATTATAAACCAACTTGAGTCAGTATGATAGGGAGGCTCAATTGGATTGTTCAGCTGACTGAAAGTAATACGGTGCTATCAACTGTTATGATGACTATTGGATTATACGGACATTATTAAACGAGGACATTATAAAAACCTGTTAGATAACCAAATTTGCGGACATCAATGTCAGATCAAAGATTGAAGTTGCAGGGAATGATACAAAGCAAATGACACTGCGTATGAAAATCTTCTCTGGAGGTAATCAAGGACTTTGCTTGTGATAATTTTCTCCTGCGGTAAATAAAGAAATGACTCATTGTTTTAATTTTTTCTCAAGGTAAATACTTAGTAAACAAAGGACTCTGCTTGTGATAATTTTCTCTAGAAGTAATTAAACAACTTACCTTGCTTGTGTCCACTGTTTTCACACTAACGACTGATAACTACTGAAAATATGAATTTACTACCACCAATAACCACTTAAATTATAAATTATCACAAGTATCAAACACAATCATATTGCAAAGAGCATCATCATTCTAATAGGCTCGAATTGTATGCATTGCTATCTAGAGTTAAATCAAGTTTCGTGAATGACAATAATCAGCATGCCCTTTGTCATGAAGAAAACTAAAAATACCAAGATGTCAGCAACTCTATAGAAAAACAAGCCATTTAAAAACTGACATAATCAAGGTGTCAGAAACTGGAATATATGACAATATTTCGCTTGCTTTTTGAACTCAAGTAAACTGACAATACCAAGCGGTCATCAGCACATATGAATGACATTTGTATGCCATATGAATAAAGAAAAAATTGACAACAGAGGCAAAGATAATCTTTTCAAGAAAAATGGAAATGGACATTCTACAAAAGAGAAAAGGCATGTTGTTGGAGACAATGGCATTATAATGTACAGTTTGAATGATTTGGCATGATAAGAAGAAAAAATGTCCGAGACAGGTGAGTAAGCTTTCTAATGTATGGACTTTCTGACATCCCATTTAACACCCTAAGGTACATAAGATTTCATAATCAAATAAAATGTCAAAACATTAACCCCTAGCCATTAAAACATTTGAGAGTGGTTATTATAAAATGAAGGAATTCTGTCAAACACTACATTAAGATAAAACTCGGATCAAGCATTAACTCTGTCTAAATCATGGGAAAAAGAACATTAAATACTTTTGTTGTTGTAGTAGGGTTTAAATGTTGTTGTTGTTGTTGTTGTAGGGTTTAATGCAATTATACAGCACAAGATAGGCTGTACGTGGCGGGCTGTATTAATGGTGGAGGAAGGAACCCAGGAAAATCCCAGAAAGAACCACCGATCCACAAGAAGCTACTGGCAAGCTTACTCACATACCCACATTGACTGAATCCGACAACTCACGCAGACAGAGGTGAGATGGAAGTTATCTATAGTAGAAAGCGCTTTGGATCACTCGACCACTTGGAGCCCCAAATACTTTGGTACATCTAAACTTGAAAGGATTTATAAACCAAAAAACAATGACTGAAGTGATGAAAGAAAGTGATTTCTTCATATCGCGAAGCAGCAGAAGGGGCGAATCAGACAACATTTTTAGACAAGTTTTCACTGAAATCACGCTTAAAAACAATGAAACCAATGACATCAGGCCCCCAATGTGTGTGTGAATCTGATATCGTTTCATGGATTAGGTCCCAAAAAAAAATATGAAAAAATCAATGAAATTAATGAAATCCTCCATCGATTTTTTGGGAAAAGGGACTACAACGTCGTTGTCACTCACCCTTCTGCTGCTAGAACTTTCAGTTCTGGTAAACCGAATATTTGATCCAGTCCGATACGATATCGTGTTCGAGGGTCATGTAAATTTATTGTTACAAATCCGTGTGGGGTAGACTGAGCATGACTAAAGAAATTTCTAAATTGATTGAAGTCCATATCGGAGCACCATGTCTGCCAAATATTTCTTAGCGTATGTGTATCAACTCCATTAAACACACACAACACATTACAGTTATCTCTGATCACTTTTGGTATTTGTGTGTATCGTTGAGTGACATAGATCACATCAGTGTTTTTATGCCTGCCTCGGGAAAATATTCTAGCAGGATTTTTTTGATTATCTAACATGACATCGTCGTATACAACTAAATTGTTGATACTTCCATCGAGGTCATTCACGGATGGTGCCTCGTCAATATCGGTTATAAATTCAATAACATCCTCGCCGGCAATCTCTGAAGCGTTTTCATTAAAATCTTTTAGAACTTCATAGCATCGTTGGTCATCTACGCTAGGGGCAATTAAATACAACTTATCCCACTTCATCCATCTCATTATTAAATTGAGCAACAATTGCGTTTCACCGGATCCAGATGGCCTGATTATAATTGCGCGGATAGAGTTTGGTAGCGCTGCATGATGCTTCACTGGTTCTCTTGTTTTAGTCGCTGAAAAATCAATTATATTCATATCTCTATACATAAATTATGGATCTATATTGTGTGAAGTGTAAGGCGCGTACTGGCACAGATGACTTGACGACGATTACAACTAAAAATAACCGATCAGCGCTTTCTGGTAAATGCGTACAGTGTAGTATAAAGAAATTTAGATTTGTTTCCAAACCCAAGGAACCCAAGGAACCTTTTAAAAAAAAAACGAGGAGGTGATATCGCTGCCAAATTAGCAAAACTCCCTGGAACCCCATGGGCAAAATACCCCGGAGAAAAACACCTTCCAGGGTATAGTTATTGTGGACCGGGAACAAGACTTGATATCAGACTCAATGATCAAAATCAGCCCCGACCCGGTGAGGAACCAATAAACGCTATTGATAAGGCCTGTCACCTTCATGATGTATCTTATAAAAGCAGTAATCTGCAGCACAGGCATCTAGCAGATGTGAAATTAATTCATGCGTTGAATGCCATTCCTGATAAATCCTTCAAAGAAAAATTGGCTTCAATTTTGATAAAATCGGCAATGAAAAGCAAATTGATGTTAGATGCTGGTAATTAATAGCAACATGGAATCTATTTATTATTCCCCAAGAGGATACTGGAAGGGTAACGCTGCAATCAGTAAACTCGCTAGCGCCGCAAAAGTGAAAAAAACCACTGCGGCTCATTGGTTATCCAAACAGGCACTATGGCAAATTTATCTACCACCGCCTAAACAAATTCAATTCTCGCATTTTGATGTGACCTTTCCTAATGAAGTTCATCAGGCTGATATATTATTTCTGCCACATGATCGTGGTTACAAATACGCATTAACCGTAGTTGATATTGCAAGTCGATACAAAGAAGCAGAACCGTTAAAAACAAAATCAGCCACTGAAGTGGCTTCTGCATTTGAAAGGATTTATCGAAGGAGTCCTCTGCACTGGCCAAATCTGTTACAAGTTGATCCGGGCAAGGAATTTCAGGGTGCAGTGTTATCTACAATGAAATATCACAATGTCGCTATCAGACGAGGGCATACTGCACTGCATCGTGATCAGGCCATTGTAGAACGATTTAATCGGATTCTTGCTGAACGGTTATTTGGATATCAATACGCAAAAGAATTCATCCAAGAAAAAAGATCCCGTGAATGGGTTAAGAGATTACCAGGTGTAGTTACCGCACTGAATAACGAGATTACTAGAACCATCAACATGAAACCTATCAACGCGATTAAAAAGAAGTCGATACCTGAAAAACCACAAAAGGATTTTAGCGTTTCCCAACCAATTCTTGGTATTAATGTCATTGTGAGGTACTTATACGAACCAGGAGAGCTTGAAGGGGGTAGAAAAAGAGCTACTGATCCTATTTGGAGTGTTACTGCACACAAGATATCTAGTATAACACGATCTACGGGTAGACTTCCAATCTATAAACTGGATTCAACTGCCCCTCAACGGGGTTTTACTAGACAACAACTACAAGTAATTCCTGACGATACTCAATTACCACCGCATGGTCTTAACTAGCACCCTTGCGTCTATTGCACTCAAGACAAGTCAACATCACATTATTTCTGACATGACCGAGATTGTTATTTTTTCTGTCTACGGTGAATTGGCGAGGATCCTTATCCGAATACTGCCAACGCATTATACAATTGCAACTCGCGCAGTGATTATTCTGTTGTTGCTTCAGAGTAATTATTAATTCAGCATCAATATCAAATTCTCGTTGTGTTTTTTTGTCTTGTTGTTTGTAACCGGAGAGTTTTTTATCAATAATATCATCTATTGTGGTGTCATTATCATCGCCAATGATTTCATCATCGAAGACAATTCTTCGAAGTTGATTTATTTTTCGTACTCTGGATACTGAAAGATAGACTAAATTCGACCATTCGATGCGATTATCTACCATCCAAACAATTGTATTCGATATTGTCAATCCCTGTGAAGAATGTATCGTCGCTGCATAACCTAGCGTCCACGGGGATTTATTAGCACGCAATGCATCTTCAACGACATTGATATCAACCAGCACAATATCATTTAATACGAGAATCTGCTTTTCACGCCCTGACTCTGTCAGGCCTGGAATATCAACTTCGATGTTCTGTTTTCGTGTATCCGATGGCCTATAACATAACGGTACTGGAAGCGTTGCAAATTTTTGTTTCTGCAATTCAAATAACTTCATCTGAAGTGTGTCCCTGACTATTTTTCTACTTGCAATGATTAAATCATTTGGTCTCCACGCTTCCCAAAACTCATTCATGGGAGTTTCCGAAATTATTTCACGGGTTATTTCACACTGGATTCTATCCAGTTGTAATCTAATTAGTTTCTTCAATTCTTTTAATTTTTCATCAAGTGATCTATGATCGGTATCAATTTCTTCATAATAGTCTACAAAACCCTTTAGCCATTCATGGGGAGATGCACCGACAAATGGTGGTGGTTGGCCGTGATCACCGCACATGACGACTTTTGTATTTTTTAATAACAACCACTCAAGAAATATTTTTAAGACATCTTCTGACACTGTGTCTTTTTCATCCCACATGATGAATTCAGGAATAAATTTCTCTCCCATGCGCTCAGGAGTCCATTTATCTCCCTTCCATCGGAAAAAGCTGTGATAAGTGCAAGCATTTACCCCTCTCTGTATCATTTCTCTTGCAAGTCTGTGAGTCGGTGTTAGTACAATCATGTTTGGATTGGAAACGCTAGCGTTTCTACGGAATAACTCAATTACCCGGGTTGTTTTTCCTGACCCGCCACAACCGTTTAAATAAACTGTTTTATATCTACAGATTGGATCAGAAATCGGTGGTACACTAGAAAATTCTCAACACTGATTGCTTTCTAAGTAATTATTTTCAATGGTAACATCTGCTGATGGAATATAATCATGAAGCATTTCTTTCTTAATTCTCCATGTCCCCCATTTCTCGTTGCCAGTAGCCTTAAAATCAGCCATTTTGCTATTTATGTAAAATGAGTCAGTGGCAACTCTAACTGCGGTGGTAGGAAATCTATTGATCATTGAAAACAGATTAATAGAAGCATAACCGAGCATAGAAGCTCTCAAATGTGTGTACTGCGGATGGTATCCATCAGTGTAAGCAACAATTGTACCCAATTTGGTTCCATCGGACATAAATGCGTCCTTACGATTGACATATAAGCCCCTATTCGTTAGATCCGCGATTACAAAATCGTATTCAGCGTTGTCTATAATCAATCGTGAAGAATATTTCGTATTATCATCTTTGCCACCTTGGGTAAATTTACCAATTATTCTTCGTCCAAGATTTTTTGCTTCATTGTTTCTGATTTCAAATAACTGTCTGGACCAATCCATGATTTGTTGTTCATTAAAATCAGGAAACAGTTTTCGCTCTTCGCTAATTATTTTTTCTAGATCAGGTTGGGGTAACCAGACTGATTTCTGTGCTCGATAGGATATAATTGCTTCACTGACAATTAATGATTTTAACATCTTACAATCAAGCATATACCGTAATAACACTATTGGCATCCAGTGTTTTTCAGACATGTGTTTACCAATCCAAAGATAACTACACGGATGAAGTCCTTCAGCCATTTCAAATGATACTACACAAGCGAATCCGGTTAAATCAAAATCAGGAAGTGGTCCATTAATAGCAACACGGGTCATTTCGTGTGTAGGGTGTCCAAATCGTTTGAAATATTTCTCACACTCTCCATACCCAAGAAAACTTCCTGGATAACATGCAATCATATCAACTGAAATAACGGTATCAGCGGTGTATTTTGTGTTCCATAATCCGCCGTGGCTGTATTCAAGACAGGACAATTTGACATCTGATAAAAACTCACTTCGTGTTGGTTTCCACGCGTTTTTCTTTCTAGCAAAATGTGCTGCAATGGATGGTACTGTGAAACAGTTTGCTAATAATTGATCGTTGTCTTCTCCGTCCCCAGAAAACTCACTAGCTAGTTGTTTCATTTGATTCTGCAGCTCCTCAGTACGGTATAATTCTCCGTTAGGCCTTACAAACTGATCAAATTTTCATTCTTCGTCTGAAGTACTATGAAATAGCCACACTGACACAGGATCGTTTTTACTCAAATGGTAAATAGCATCAAATAATTTCTGCTCTGAAAAAAACTCTTCGGTTTGGGATAGATATCTTACGGTTCTATCCCGTGGGAATATTGTTACTGCAGATGACCACGCGTGCGCGTTATGATCAATAATTTCAATGGGGGCTCCCTGTGATTTATATTTCGATTCGTATAATACTTCTCCGGTGATTGTCCTTACCGATATTGGAAATCTTAATGATTTTTCTAATTTAGTTATATCCTGAATTGTTGCTCCATGCTCTTTTACCGTTAACTCCCACTCGGTTATTTTTTTTCGTCTTAGATCAGTTAGTTTATTTCCCCGGGACGCATTTGTGAAGTGTTCTATTATTCGTTCTGCTACACAATTTAGCCCTGTCGAATATTTCATGGGTGCTAGTTTTGAAATATCAGGTTTTTCATTGATCGGATATATCCCGTAAACAACTGCTGTGACAGGATAAGATCTTTCGTAGTAGGGTTTATCAATTCCAGTCAAAATTCCCGGTTTTGAATCCTGATTCACGGTGACAGTTTTTTTGCTCCTGAGAATGGGTTCAAATTTATCCCTAATAATCCATTTGTCATCCTTACGGATAATGAATTTGATTCGGAAAAAATGACTTTTTTCCCCAATACGTGAAATGATCACTGCTGCTTTTTCATCATTCATGGTAGCGTCAACAACACCATCAATTCGAAATGTTGACCAGCAATAAGATGCTCCATCACGCTTGAATTCATTAAAACAGTCTCTGATGGGTTTATCAAGAATTTTATTCTTGGGTGTATTAGAAACTATATCAAGATTGAATTGAGCATCCTTCCATGGTGATCTCATGTTTCCGTCTCTTGGACGTTTGTTACGTTTTTTGGGTCTATCGAGATTAAATCTAGGATTGATTTTCAATAGTCTCTTAAACTCTTTCATGTTTCCGTCTCTTGGACGTTTGTTACGTTTTTTTGGTCTATCGAGATTAAATTTAGAGTTAATTTTCAATAATCTCTTAAACTCCTTCATGTTTCCGTCTCTTGGACGTTTGTTACGTTTGTTTCTGTTTACTACACGTTTTTTGGGTCTATCGCGATTAAATCTAGGATTGATTTTCAATAATCTCTTAAACTCTTTCATGTTTCCGTCTACTATACGTTTTTTGGGTCTATCGAGATTAAATCTAGGATTGATTTTCAATAATCTCTTGAACTCTCTATCGGTATTGAATTTAGCATTTTTCGAAGTCAATCTCTTGAACTCCTTCATGCTATATTAAAAACAGGTGTCTAAATGAAAGATTTATGTATAATCAATCACTACAAAATGGGTCAGTCATTGAATTAGACAATAGTGTAGTATATAATGACTCAAGAATTCAGACTACACCCAGTGATTAAAAATTACGAAGCATCCAGTGATGGTGTTGTAAGACACTGTAGACTGAAGAACCCAATTGGGTGGGATAATGGTATGGGGTATTTGGTGTTTAATGTTGGAAGGAAGACATTTCGCAATCATCGTTTCGTATTTGAATGTTTTAATGGATTGATCAAAGATGGTTTTGTTATCGATCACATTGATTCTAATCCAAGGAACAATTCTTTATCCAATCTGCAAGCTATCACACAGAGTGAGAATATCAAACGAGGAAGGACTGACACTTGTTCAAAAGCGAGACCAGTGAAATCTTTTAATACAACAACTAACAAAGAGAAAATATTTAAATCATTATATGAAGCCGGTAAGTATTTCAATATTTGTAGAACTTCAGTACGATTCGTTGCATCGGGAATAACCAAGACGGCTATTTCAAAAAAGACGGGGCAAAAAGTTCAATTTAGTTATGTCTAATGCGTCATAATTTCCAATTAGAGATATGTCATTCTTATAGAATAATGAATTCTGAAAACATGAATAGCATCATAGTTGAAATAGCAAAATTGAAAAATCAGGATATCAAACTATCAGATGGGTTAAATCCTGATCAAATCAAGTCAGATTTTCAGGATATAGAATACGGGGTTAGCACTAACAAGTATATGCTACCCAAGAAATATGCACTCATCAAAAAAATTCAGAATTCTATTAGAGACTCTCTTTCATTTTCCAGTGACATCAGTGTGTTCGTCCCGTTGTATACTACCGTAGAGGGAATACGAAAAGAATTGGGGTACGAATACGAATTGAAAAAAGAAGTCAACTCTAAAATTAGAAACCTACGAGCATTAATTCAAGAAAATAAACAATTTTGATTGCCCGACCATTTGATTGCCCGACCATTATCATTTTTTGATTGCCCGATCATTTATCATTTTTTTTAGCCGACCCTCAAGGGAGATGTCAAAAATCGATGGACGATGTGTCAGATTGATCAAATAAAGAATGGCGAAACTGTCAGTATTAATAATTTTATATACAATTATGACACTTTCGCCATCACTGATAGAAGCTGTTATAGGATGAAATAACACTTCCATGATCGTGTTAAAAATCATCCGACATGTCAAGTGTTTTACAATTGAAAAATGGTTTCTGATTTCAAATAATGGTCAATGAGGCATTAACAACCCGATTGGCTTGTGAACGATTAGATGCAATTAAGAGATTTATACCAATTCGTGACTCTGTAAGGAATAAACTGCAACAACGACAGAGTTTACAAACGGATTTTGCTTTAGGGTCTGAAGAGTTGTTTAAACCAGTAACCATAGCAACGAAAGGGGTAGAGCGTGCTTTACTGGGAGATGTTCCCGAGACGGGGAAATCTGTTATTGGTGAACTTGAAAAAATAGCAGCGAAAACTGAACAAACAAAACAAATAGAATCAAAAAGAACAGTAGAGGACTTACGCATGAGATTTAACGAAGAAGGGTTAGCAGCAATTGATGAGACTGATCCAACAGAAATTCCTACGCTTGTTGTTACTTCTTATGAAAACAGAAAAAAAATGTTGAAACCAGAACATCATAAGTTTGTTAAGAATTTCACTCACTGGGCTCATATATTCTATAAAATCAAAACTGGAAAAAGTCAAAAAAAGACAGATAGTGCATCATACATTGAATATATCAGGATGGTGGATCACGTGTATAATCAATACGAAGAGTTTAAACAACAACAAAAACCGCAAAAACCGCAAAGGCGGCGACAGCAACCTGCAAAGAAAATTTCTTTCTCTCCTAAAAAACAACAACTACCACGTGATGATGATGATGATGATGATGATGATGATTATTTACAAGAAACGAATTTAGAAAAACTAGATGAAGCAACTGGTTATAGCGGAAGTGGATTAGGAAATCCAAGGATTGGAAACACTTGTCCTGATAGTGTTATCAATGATATTTCACGATTAGATGTTCTTGTAGGAGGGTTCCGAGCTGGAAATAACTCTCCAGAAATAATTAATGAAGCAGCTGATATCTGTAGACGGTTATTTGCCGGCGGTATCATGGATATCAAAACATATCGAGATTTCATTGACGAGTTAGCAAATGGGTATCATAGTGATTAAATAACAATTGAAAACACTATTGTTTTTATAATAATGATCATCCATTACAATCATGATAAACCAACCCTCGTCTATGTAGTTAATTCACGGTTTCCAGTTTATAAAGCTTACTATGGAGATGGCCTCGGCAATACCATTTTAGGATTCTTTTCAAGAATGGCCCCAAAAGTGATGCCGTTAGCTAAACAGTTATCAATGAAAGCCATTGATGTTATTCGTGATAAGGGTATTAGTACTGTTGGAGATCTTGCCGGGAAAGCGTTTTCAACTGCGAAGGATAAAATAACATCATTAGTAAAATCACGAAAAAAGAAACCGTTACCGTCTACAGAAGAAATGCCTGCAAGTGTTAGTAAAATTATAAATAACGCAGTAGATGAAAAACTAGCGTCGATGGTAAATCAAGGGAACCAAAGCAATATTGCAAACATGATAGCGGGAAGTGGCTTTAAAAAACCACGTCGATGAAATCCTATGGATTTTCACGCTAGCGTTTTTCACGATGAAAATCACGATTTAGACTCTGATAAATAGAATAAAATGTTCAAAAGATCACCTGATCCAGCATTTGATATAGACGCCCCAGTCCCCAAGAATGATTCTGTACGCGATTATCAATATTACGCCTATCATGCTATAGACTCAGATAGTCGAGCAAGAATTGATCTTCAAGTCCATGATACCAGTAAATACTTTTTACCCTGTGAAGCATTTATTGAAGTAGAAGGAGAGATTATACGAACAAATGATACAGAGTATCCAGCTGGTACTCAAGTCGGTTTTGTCAATAATGGTATCATGGCGTTATTTGAGAGTGCTAGATTGAAATTGAGTCCATAGATCGTGATGTTGATGTGGCTACAACAATAATCGGGTTAGCGAGATATTCCGATGATTATACAAGATCAGCAGGACCCTCTATGATGTTTGCAAAGGATGGTAAGAATACCGCTGGAGTAAATCCATTTGTTGTAGGACAACCCAAAAAAACGTGATAATACCCCTGCTGGTATCGAGGATATGATTATAAACAACGATACTAATTTCAATCTAGGAGCTGCAACACGAAACTCAATGTTGCAAGGGGCTCGTAAATCATTTCATGCGCGATTCCACTGCATCACATATTTGGATTCTGTAGAAACGTCAGAAAAGTTATTTATGGAGCTAAGCATACAGTATCGCTTGTACGAAAGGGTGATGATAATGACGCAATTTGGAGAATTCCAGCAGATGCTGCAGCCCCCAATGCTGATGCCGGTAAAGTCAAATTAACAAAAATATCATTGTGGATGCCAGTGTTGACTCCAGCAATCACCGCAGAAGAACGATTACTATCATTTATGGACCAAGGAGGAAAGTCATTACTAAGTTGGTTATCAGTGAGTACAGATGTGAAGCAATCAAATCTGAACGGGTTATTCACTTGGAACGTAGCATCAAAGCAAGGTGTTGCTGCGCCACGTCATATATTCGTAGCGTTACAGAATAACACACGAGTTGGCGATCAACTCTCCAGCCATATGATATTTGATCAGTTAGGTGTGAAGGACGTCTCACTGAGAATAAACGGCCAGCAGGAACCATCCGAGGATATACAACTTGATTACACAGAAAATCATATTGCACGAGTTTATCATCGTCTGTTGTCATTTATGGCACGTGATCAAAATGTGGATACTGGTTTGCAAATATCACAATTGGATTTCAAAAGCCTCTATCCGATTTATTACTTCTCACTGGAACATCTCGACTTGGTGAGACAATCTGTCGTTGATATACACTTTAGAGCCCGTGTAACCCGTTCTGTTGGTATTGATAATTATAGAGCGGTCGCTGTTATTCTCAGTGATAAATCAATGCTACTTGAAGGTGTTGGAGGAAGAATGAGAGTGGTAGATGCCCCAGTGGAAAACATGTAATTGAAAATCCGAAGGATTTTTCCATTAGAATCAATCTATTATGTATAATGTCATATAGTGTTATTAGTGTTGCGTTAACTCCTGGTCAAATCAAAAAATTGCAATCAGAATCGGCTAAAAAATGTGGAACCACAATCACGTTGAAACCTAATCAAATGACTGGTGGTGCAAATAAATTATCGCTGACAACTCGTCAAATAAAACATTTCAATGATGCACTTGCAGCCAAAAAAGGGGTTCAGATTACTCTTTCTGCGGCTGCTATCAAAAATATGATTAAAACAGGCGGTATATTCCCGTTGTTAGCTGCAATACCAGCATTGATTGCAGCAGCAGCCCCAGCAGTGGCTAAAGCAGCGGCGTTAGGAGCCGTTGGTACTGCAGCAGGAATGGCACCAAAGAAAGCAACTGGAAAAGGATATAAAAAAAGGGACGATCCGTTCACGGATTGGGTCTAAGACTACCAGGAACCCCGTATTCATGGTACAGCGGAAAGGGTCTAAGACTACCAGGAACCCCGTATTCATGGTACAGCGGGAGATCCGTTCACGGATCAGGCCTGAGACTACCAGGAACGGTTTATTAATTGAGGAGTCTATGGTTCCCATGTCCAATATTGATTTAATGGATGCGGCTAAAAAACTAGTGATTAAAAATTTCAGAGGTGTTTTTATGAAAGATCAATTACCACATCAACCAAACAAAACTGAAACAGGTATTATTAATCTCGATAACAGCACCGGACCTGGAACTCACTGGGTTGCATACGCTATTGATCCACGTGGGATTGTCTATTTTGATTCATATGGATTAGCCCCACCAAAAGAGTTTATGCGTTACATAAAACAATTTCCAATGAAGACTTGGTATTCTACGCTACCAACACAACAAATGAATGACCCACCAATATGCGGCAGGGAAGTATTAAATGTCCTTGACGCTATTTCTAACTCCTTGGGTAACCCAAGGGGGAAACCACCACACATTGTCGTAAATGACTACACCAGCAATCGCTTTTTAGAGAGAGAAAGAGTTTTACAATAACATGATTGATATTTGGGGGAGATCTTTGAAACCCAAACCCGATGACACTGCAACCCCTGATTCTATCAAGGATATAACAAAAAAAATTAAAGATGAAATAGCTGAGACGTTGAATTTAGAAAGTGTTGAACCCAATGAAATAGTTGTATTTCAAGATCGCCAGGGCAAATTGAAATCTAGTAATGTGTCATTGGATGATATTTTAGTTAAACAACGAAACGCAATCGAGAACACCGTTGCGTTATTTTCCGATCAGGGTAAATTGAAAACCAGTAATATTTCTCTGGATGATATTTTAGTTAAACAACAAAATGCAATCGAGAACACAGTTGCGTTATTTTCCGATCAGGGTAAACTCAAACCGGGTGTACTCGTTTCGACGATTACAGATCGATTAAAAATTCTCAACGATGAGTTAAACAATTCTGTGGTTGTACTAACAACACTTGAATCTAGAATTGAAGAAAACGGAAAACAGTTTACCGCATTTCGTAGAAATATCATTGATAAATTTATTGGAACCCCGTTAGATAAAATTGAAATAAAACTCCCTGATATTAAAAAATCCATCGATGAGACGAAAACTTTCATCGAAGCCGTCAAAGGTGATTTTTCGAGGATGATAACAATCATTGAAAAAACAAAAATTCCTCATGAGAAAACCAACAACGTGGTATACACAATCCAACACGGATCATTTGAGTGGACATCTACAAACAACAAATTAGATATCACTGCAACCGTTAAAGGTATTTATCGATTAACACTAGTAACATCATTAACTAAATTTAATATATCATCGTCGAGTTCATCCGGGGTCAATAATACGATTTCAACGATCATCGACAAGGATACAACTGAAAAGTTCACTATAACATATACTGATAAAAGTTTGACTAAGGCTTCAGTAACCTGGTATGTGGAATTCGTAGCGGATTTAAGTAAATAAATTGAAAGGATTTTACAATTGAAAGGATTTCACAATTGAAAACGCTAGCGTTGTTAAAATAAAAAATGATTTCATCATCGCAATATCGCTATGATCAGGTCAGAGAATATCAAACTAGACTCAAAGCCCTGTCTGAGGAGTATGCAATGAAAATTAAAAAATATCGCAGGAGAATTACCGCAATTGATGTTACTGTGTATTCAGTGAGTGGTGTAATCACCGGAGCCGGTATTATACTGTCTTCAGTGACAATGATGGCTTCGATAGCTGTTCCAATTTGCATTTCCTCGGCAACATCAATCGCTGGAATTATTTCAATAATCACAACAAAAAAATATCATCATGCAGCCAACGGAAACTACAAGACTACATAACTCAATTTCATGTTGTGTCCTCTGCATACTCGCAATTATCCTCATTGATATCGTCATCGCTCGATGATACAATTATATCAGAGAGTGAGTTTTCAGCGATGGTAGATATATATGATTCTGCGATGTCAAAATTAGAAATACAACATGAGTATAATAACAATGACAACACAGATGGAATTACTTCAACAAATAGTGGAGAACACAAACCCAGTACAAACCAGCATGATCTCAATAACCTCAACGAATCCAGAATTCAGTGTGAATTTCCCCTCTCCGGTCCCAGTGAACGAGATAGCGCTAGCAAAATTACGAGTATACCACAGTTGGCCAAATATTAGGTCAAAATCATTTGGTGGTCAACAACCCAATAATTCACTGGTATTTGCAAATAAGAATAAACCCGACGGTACCCCAGACTGGAATGTTGTTTCCATACCAACCGGATCATACCAAATCGAACAAATCAATAATGAATTCGCGCGTAGAATAAAATCGATTACTGGAGTAGAGTCAAAAATAGCTATAACAGTTCATGAACCAACACTATCATCTGCCATTGAAATAAGCACAGAGGGTTATGTAGTAGATATCTATCAAAGTTCTATTAGAACCGTACTAGGATGGCCTGAAATCCCATCCCGGGAAAAAACCGTTGATTTACCAGAACCAAAAAAATCTGATTATGTCACAGACAGGATAAAACCCAATAATCCAGTAAAGAGTTATATAGATCACACAGATGATTTTAACTTTCATGTTTTCTTTGATTTCAAACTCAAAGAAACTAGGGAGAAGGGAGAGGGGTGGGGGGGGGGAGAGGGGACGCAGTTACAATAGAGGTATATCATATTTTTAAGGAACCTAAAATTACTGAAAATTTCACAGCAATGAATAATGATTTTTCACTGTTGTTAATACCCCTTAAATCCGGCTCTCTTACCCGAGATGAATTTATCAGTGTCGTAGAAACATGCAATAAAATTATCGACGATATGGAAAAATTTCATTTGAAAATCATTCAAGTGATAATAGATAAGGATAATAGTTCCATAACGAGAACAGAGTTTGCAACACATTTTAATATCCGCATTGAAGATATTCCGACATTTAAACTACCAAGATATAACGTACCAGAACTACAAAAATCTCTCAGTGATGCCATCGATGTCGGTTTTAAAATAATTCATGATGCATGGAAAAAAACATCATCACCGGAAATAAAAACCCTCAAACACAATAATGACCCAGACGGTGGTGGCAGGCATATCGCTCCGTTCAATGTGAATATTTCAACGGTGATTGCGCTCAATTTAGTGTGTGATGTGATCGAAGGAAGCTATCAAATAAATTTAGAACGATCAAATCAAGCTCAGCAGGGATATATTTTGTATTCATTTGCACCAATAGCCCCTCCAGGGTTTTTAATAATTGAATCCCCGGTGAATCCAGTCTATATGCGATGTCATAATAATTCATTAACCAGAATTAATTTCAAACTCACTGACCAGTCTAATAATCTGATTGATTTACAAGAGGAGGTGTTAGCGATTAGTCTATTTGTGAAATCGTAGTGATTTTCGTCGTAGTGATTTACATGACCCTCGAACACGATATCGTATCGGACTGGATCAAATATTCGGTTAACCAGAACTGAAAGTTCTAGCAGCAGAAGGGTGAGTGACAACGACGTTGTAGTCCCTTTTCCCAAAAAATCGATGGAGGATTTCATTAATTTCATTGATTTTTTCATATTTTTTTTTGGACCTAATCCATGAAACGATATCAGATTCACACACACATTGGGGGCCTGATGTCATTGGTTTCATTGTTTTTAAGCGTGATTTCAGTGAAAACTTGTCTAAAAATGTTGTCTGATTCGCCCCTTCTGCTGCTCGCGATAACGATACAAAGACATTAAAAAAAATAACTATAACAAGAAGTTATTTCTCAACTGCCATACATTACTCATTAGTTGATAATTTCCATACGCAGGCTAATGTTGTATTGTAAAAATACAACCTATGTATAATAACACAGACTTTAATCAAGGTGGTTTGTCATATTAAAAAATAAAAGCAAAATAAAGGCACAATTAAGTTGTTCTAAGTCAGCCACCATCTCGATGATATTAGCAATTACTTCATATAAATCTCATTAATGTTAGTTGATGTCTAAATACATGGCTACAAATCTCACGAATGTCGGTTGATGTCTAAATACATGGCTTAAACCTCATGAATGTTTGCTGATTTTTTATTACATGGACATAAATCGTATGAATGCTGGTTTATATCTAAACACATGGGCGTTTGTTACAACATCAATATAAATTAAATCCATACAAAGAGGATTACTATAATTCATACTAAAGATTAAGGCTTGTTTATTAATTATTCAAAGTCATCGTATTTTCAACGAAATGAAATGTGCCAATTGTCTAACAGAAACTTCATGAATGTGGTTAATTGATAAATATAGTACATTAACATTTGTTTCAACATGAACATAAATTAAATCCATACAATAGGTATTACTTTAATTCATACCAAAGATTAGGGCTAATTGAATAATTATCCAAAGTCATCCAATATTCAATGATATGTGACAATTGCCCGATAGAAACTTCATAAATTTGGTTAATTTATAAATATCTTCCAACACACCAATAAATTATTGAATGTTAATCCATATAAAGAGGTACCATTGTAATGCTGAAAATAAGATTATGTTTTAACTCATAATTATCCTTACAAATGTAAATGGCATATTAGTCTTAGTAGCCTGTTTCTCATAAGTTACAAAAAGAAACTGAAGATGAATGAGACTAAAACCAGACAATCACATGACAAGCTTTCTTTGCAAACCCTGTTTTTTCTTATAGTAACTAAAAGATGATGATGCATGATAAATTGTAAAAACAGTTCTAATGAACAAAAACGGATAATCCTTTAATGATTGACAACATTTGGCATCAGAAATATTTACGCAAAGTGTACTGAAAAGAGTGGGTTCCAACAGTGCGAGTACAAGTCCAGACAGAAACTGGTTATGCTCTAGAAATCAACACAGGTGGTAGCAAAAATCAGTCACCAAATTGTATCAAAGCCGATTAGTGGGTCCTTGTACAGACTTCAGTGTGCTAAACATCAGCTGGATACAATGTATTGATGAAGTCTTTTTAGTGGAACCAATTCTACCACCATGTACAGAACTCTCATGAAAATGAGGTAAAGGTTGCAGCTGATAACAAAGATCTGGTGATAAGAAACACTGAGGGGTAGAAACTGTTAGATCCTGTCTGGTTAAGCATGAACCCTCCTCTGTCTGATGAAGAAAGTAATCTCTATTCACACAAAGATCTGAGAAGGGATGAAGTTGGACTTTTCTAAATTGGGCATTAAATCAATATGAGTCACAGCTGACTAACATTGCGCGAGGTCCAAGATAAGAATTTCATGGATACAGTGCATCAACCAGTGTTAGGTGGATAGGCTCTATTATATAGTAACAAAAGAAGTGAAAATAACAAGCTAAATAAAATTTAACAAATAATTTATTTCCCCAGAGAGAAACAAGGTAAACAAAAAATGGGAACTAATCGTTTTAAGAATCAAATTCCAAAATAATCCAAGAATAATCCCAGATTTTCAAAAGTTTTAGTATAAGTGTTCTAATGCACTTGAGTTTGAGTCCCGATGAAAACCCGAAATGGAAAGCGATGCCGTATGTTGTATCATATATAGTACTGGTGTGCCTACATTTTCCTAGTAGAATAACAAGAAACTATACTCAAGTGTTTCAATTCCGAACAGAATTTCAATAAACATCTTTGTTTAAGAGTTCTGTATGAACAATACAAAATAATCCAAGAAAAGAAATTATTGTCTTAAAATTAAAATTATCGGAAAAAAATTCAAATAAACCTCAAACACTGAAAACTGTCACAATATAAGAAAACAACTTGTCATCAAGTGTTTAAAAGCCCAAACTGACTAACTTCTCTATTGATAAAGGTTGTACAGTAAAAGACTCAGTTTCGAAAACCACTGAATTGCAGAATCAATAGTCACGCCGTCATGTTTACATCTTAATGTCACATAATCTAGTATAGTCTCGATTTCACTTTACATAAAATATCAGACTAAGAACGAATCTTAACAAAAAGTTGTTTACATCAAATCTGGATTAAAGGTCAACTTCCATACAAAGTTGTTAATTTTAAGTTTTCAAAAACTGAACTGCAGTTCTGGAAAATATCATCTGCAGTAAATAAAATTACATTACAGTAGAATGCAAAGGAATAAGAAAAAAAACAACTAACAAACAAACAATTAAAATGAATCAAAATAAAATAAATAAGATCTATGGAACACCAATCATTGATATATTACCCAATATGGACCCGTAAAGATCTTGTGTACATGACTATTACACCATTACCCTAATAATGGCTCAAAAACCATGCGATGTATGATCGGCACAATACTATCTCATCTCTGATTTGTTCTATATGAGGGATGCCACTCTCATATAGTGTTTTACTGTTATCTAGTTTACGAGTTTCCATTCAACATATTTTGCAAAGATTGAGAAACATACAGATTTATAAAATACTTTAAGTCATTATATGAACTTTTTTCAGTCAAAAATGGTTGATCGTAGGGCAGCAGTGGCAGTGTTTCTTTATCTTCTCTTTTAATGCCCTTTTTGTCATGTTGATTAGGCAGCGTACCGTATAGAGCAATTTACCTATACTGAACAAGAACATCATATTTCCATAATATATGGGATACTAAAGTTTGAACATTTTAATATTTTACAGTTTTCAACGATGAAAGGGATTTCCAAAACTTAATATAATTTGATTTTTAGGACATTTCAAGGTAATTCAAAGCTTTTAATACTGCTATTTTTTCTGCAGTTAAATGTGTCCACATTATCAAATAAACAGATCAAGAGGGTGCCATGATATGTTGCAATGCAGGCCCAACTTTGTCTCCATCTTTTGTGCGCTCTTTAAACTATGTAACGGATATACGACTGCGTTAAAATAATCTGATGTCATTGCAGTTACTCTGAAACAGTGGAGGATTCATTGAGGATTATTGAATTCACAGGGAGAAAATAGTATTTTTGGAGATAATGATAAACATGGTGATGATTTGGGTATACAAAATTTTTCAATATTCCCAACATTGACCTTTTCTGAAGAGGCAATCAAATTTATCTGAGATACAGGAAAGGCTAATTTGAATTAATAAGGAGGCTTTCAAAAAAAAATTTGAGACAGAGTCAAAGTCTCTGACTGTATATCAAATCAAACATTCTCCAGGGCAGGTGTGTGTGTTTTAGATTTTTCAAACTAGCGTTAATAATTTTTCAGTAATATCGCTATATCTGCAGTAGTACAGTTTATAGTGATATCTAGCACTGAGATATCATGCCGCAGACATGTTGTGTGATGTCACACCCATTCAAAATATCCTTACACCAGGCAGTGCTCTAAAATATTATTTTTGTATGAACATGACTCGGGCTATTGACATAAATAAACTCATAAGCACTGACACAAATTCTATATTTCCGTTAACTCTCAAGCGGATTTTTGGGGTATGGCAACACTTATCTCCCGATCTCATAACATCTCCCAATTTTTTACAGAGAACACCCGATTATTACATTATGTCTGTCAATGTTCATTTCCTTGTAAAACAAAGCAATATATTCTGACAAAATAATTATTATCACATTACAAAGTTCTTTCTTCAGTAAATAGAAAAGTAAGACTAAAAATTATTAATGCATTTTTCTAAAACCCCTACAACATCACTATAATGAAAACAAATTTCGAAAAATATGATTGTTACCAATTAGTTTCAATCACATGAATGATCACTAAATACTGTTTACTTTTCTCTGCAAACAAAATCGCTTCTCCATTTCCGCCAAAGAAACCCAGCCTGTAATCACCTGGCACTTTACTACCGTATATGGCAATTTTAAATACCATGATTGCAAAATAACAAAGGAATATGTCAATCGTCGCTTCCCCCCAATGAAACATTTTAATATGTTTTGGTCTATATCCATAAAATTTCATGAGTTACCACTCTGTGTCCCTCCCACCCCCAACCCAACAAAGGTTTCTTTGGGTATGTCCTTGAGAATTTTATCCTTACTGAAAGATTGGTCAATATTTACTAAAACCGGTGCTTAAAAAATGCCATCTACCCCCCCCCCCCCCCGCATTTGCTGTCCAACCAAATCACGCTATTTTATTTGTTATTCTCCCTATTAGGTTTTTGAAAAGTTGACAGGTATGCTGCACTCCAGTATCCACAAACCCAAAATTTCCCCTTTAATACGATCAAACGGTATTAAAAATGATTTACACTAGAACACTAATCCCATAACTAAGCGGTTCTCAACCTATGGGTCACGACCCCGTCAAGGGTCGAACAACGATTTGCCAGGGGTCGTTTACGACCATTGGAAATATACATTTTTACAGTTATGAACGAAAATAATTTTACGGTTGGGTCGCCACAACATTTGGAATTGCATTAAAAGGGTCGCGGCACTAGAAAGGTTGAGAAGCGCTGCCATAACTGAAATGATCATGCGTTATATATATAAGGTAATTTAACAAAGTACTCTGCTTGTAATCGTTTGCTCTGGAGGTAATTAAACAAAGAACTCTGCCTGTGATAGTTTTCACTGGCGGTAACTAAACAATGGACTCTGCTTGTGATAGTTTTCTCTGGAGGTAATTAAACAAAGAACTCTGCTTGTGATATAATTCTATGAAGGTAATTAAACAAAGGACTCTTGTTTTAATAATATTCTCTGGAGGTTTTTAGAGAAAGGACTCTGCCTTTGTTAATTTTCTCTGCAGGTAATCAAGCCTTTGCTTGTAAAAATTTCCTCTGGAAGTAGTTAAAGATAGACTTCTGCTGGTGATAATTTTCTTTGGAGTTAAGTAAACATGAGGAAGTTTGCACATTAAGAGCTTATACCACTCTACCAGTATGTACAAAAATGGATAAGTGCGTGTGTGTGTGTGTGTGTGTGTGATTTAGATTTTGTAATATAGTTTTAACAATGTTTCAGTTATATCACTATGATGTCTACAGTGTGGCAGTTTATAGTAATGTATAGTACATGTATTGAAGCATCATGCCACAGAATGTATCATGTGAAAGGTTGAGAAAATATCACATTATCCTGACACCAGGCAGACCAGTCTTAGCACTTACACCTTTATGCTGAGTGCCAAGCGAGAGAGCTGTCAGTACCATTTTTGTAAGTCTTTGCTATGTCACTGCCGGGGATTAAACCCAGATATAAGTAAATGCTTATGTAGAATGTCATTCAAGAACTTTGATATTGCTGCATTGGCGGTGGCCCAGAAAGTTACCTTTATCTGGTCCACTAATAAAAAACAAGGGACTGATGTTGAGTCTAAATGAGAATGCCCTTAAGTGGTAAACAGTGTCATTGTAGCAAAAGCACAGAAACTTTCTTGAAGACACGATAATCAAATCAGGATATATCTTGTAATTCACACTGATTGTGTAATCTCCCTCCTAAGTGGAATTTAGAACATTTGGTGTTTCCATCCTAAACCAATGGGCGTAGAAACAAGTTTTCTTAGGTTGATGTTGTAGTGAAGAATGTCATTTGCTTATATAATTAGAAACAGCTTCAAATAAAAGCCTTGTGAATTTAAATTGTGCACAAATGATACTAAATTTTCTTGGAGAAGGTCTTTGATATTTTTTGCTGAAGAGTGCTGATTCTGAATCTTGGGACTTTATACCTTAGTGAAAGCTAGACAAAGGAGGAAGTGTGCTTCGGTGATACCACATCTCTTGATGAGGATCCATAGGTCATTATCACAAGTCCTGTGCCACTTGACAGAGAAATGGAGCCTTCAGCATACCTGGATCAGTGATAAAGATGGCATAAAGACAATTATGATTACCAGTTTTGTGATTTCTGTTCACTTTTGTTTGGAAGAAAAGAACTTTTTGTAAGTTGTATATTCAGTAGGACTGCTTCTTTAAAGTCTGTTTCTTGAGGTTCCATGTCAGCTTTTCTTAATTTCCCTGACATTCACGCCACTCTGTGGGGGGTGGGGAAAGGCAATGGTCTGAGTTCTTCTTTGTGGCTTGTTTGTATATTTTCTCAACCTGAACATTATAGAGGGGATTAGACGATAAAGGTTGGCATGATAATGTCAATATCATAAGGGACATTTGAACCGCATAGCTGGTCTGTAAATCTGATATATGAGATAGTAACTGCAACTGTTTTGATCTCTATCGCTCTCTCCATCAAATGATATGGTGTTAAACCTATTTCATAAAGAACCTAATGGTATAGCCAGTACATGTTTAATTAAGCTGTGTGTGAAGGAGAAGCTGGATCTGTCTCTGAACATGATGGATCTTGATGCTTTATTGCAGATCAACTGTGTGTTGAGTGATATCCTCCTGGAAGTAATTCTTGTACTGAAATCACATGTGCATCCCTCAAAGTACACTCAACTCTTTTTCATTAGTAAGACAATGATGAACTGACAAAAAGATTAGTACAGTAAATCTATATGTATGTATCCAACGATAGTGAAAAATTATTCAGCAATATTGAATGATTTAACACACCAGTGAAGTGTGAGGGGTTCACAAATGACCTGTTCAAGGAATAATAAGTGTCTGAATAGGAAAAGCCATGATATTGTAAAGACAGATCTTTGTCCCTGAAGAAAGAAAGTAAAGTTAGAAATTAAAGATAAAGTACAATTCCCTTCAAAGCAAAATCTCTGCCAACTTGCATTAAACTTAAAGATGAAAACCAACAGAATACCGATATTGGAATGTGAGACATCTCTGTCTTAAGAGAGCGTGTGGCTTTGCAAAAGCTTACGTTGTGACTGAAGAATCCACAGGATTTGACACCAAGCCGGAAGAAAGAGAAAGTCACTGCAACTACCCCTAGGTGGGCAGATAACTTATGGACTTTTACCTAAAACGTTTCTGTCTTCTAAGATCTTATGATCAGGTAACATGTTTAAAGAAACAATTATTCTGTGTACATGGTATTTAACACATGATTCAGAAGAAAAACTTGATTTATTCATTCTGTTTATGGCATCTTGGGATGGTGGGTGGTGTGCATTACTGTGATACAATATGTGATGATCAGCTTTTATGAACAATCAGCAATGCAATTTGTTGACACTGAATGCAGCTATCTCCGTTATAAAGAAATTTATATGATATATATTTTTCTTATGTTATATTGTTTTGAGCCTGTGATCAGCAATTGTATTAATCACTGTTACTGTTCCATCAAATCTAGTGTTTGACTTCATTGCAGTGACCTCAATAGAATTCACTTACAGGTCATCTGTAGATTTCATTGCTACAACCAAATTTCAGAAGATTTTGGAAATTTTGGTTTTGAAAATTTCTCTACACTGAAATTGTGTTCTGTGTGAGGCAATTATTAGTTCATGAACATTTGCTAAGTTACTGTGCAATTTAGGTTTTTCTTCATGGAATATTGTTATTTATTAAAATGATTTTCAATAGGATTCAGTAGGAATTCCACAGAAGTCCATAGGCTTTATTAGATTTTATCAGTATTTCAACTTATAGTAAATTAAATTATATAAATTATGTCAAATAAAGGAGGCAATAGTGTTTGCATAGTTACATCTCGATAAAAAATTGCTGGCTATGTAATTTAAAATTTAAAATCATTGCATATAAATTATTTCCTTACATTTCTCAACATGCTGAGTATAATTTTTAAACAGCTCAGGTTGAAATGAAGTAGTGATACCCATATATAGGCTTAGTGGTCAGAAATCGTCATTTTAATTCCATCATTGAATTTATTTTAACTAGTGTAATTGTGATTTTAAGTATCAACTAATGTTTGTTTTGTTTCTTTTACTGTGATCTTCAACAATGTGCCAGAATGATCAAAATAGATGATAGCCTGAATTATTTTAGTTTATAAAGATATTTTTAAGTTACATATTTACATCTGTTATTGTTGAGAATGACTAAATTATTTTTACAATAAACCCAGGATCCTAAAATGAGAGTTTGGTTATTCAACTAATTTTTGGTACATGCAAGAAACAATATTAGACTGAGAAGTTGAAAATATGATACATGCTATGTTGCTTGTATAATCAACCAATCAATGTTGATATGAGCTGAGGTGTCACTGTTGATGACATCAGTCGAAATCAGTTACCATAGTCAGGAAGTCCAAAGTGGCAGAGTGATTTAGATCCCTCACCTTTACCACTTACGTCTCCCTCACCTCTGACTGTGCTGGTCCGAGTATAGGGCTTGGTTGATGTAGATTTATGTTCAAACTGCCAGTCACTTCCCATGAGTCTTTGTGTCTTATCGAGATTTTCCATGTTCATCCAACACCACAGATAAATGACATTAAACCTCAAAGCAACAACAACAACAATCAGGTTGTGTCCTTAATCAAGGACATGTACTCCAATGGTCTCAACTCTAATTCACATACTTGTATTGATATCATGCATAACAGCAAGTAAAAATCTAGCCAGAAGGATATTTCACATATCAAATCCTTGACCTTGACAAAAATTTCCCCAGATAAAATTTCATCTTGTACAGTCATATCCCTTCACTGTACTGTTTTCCTTTGCAAGGATGTTGATTATATACATAACGAAAAAATTGTATTTACACAAAAACAATAATCAGTCATTTGTGTAAATACACTGGACATTAAATTCCCTAATTGTATGCAGACTTGTATTTCGTCTTTCTTTTAAGCAGCCTTTAAATTCATTACATGATGGAAGTTTTGAAGGGCAGAAACTGTTTTCCTATTGATTATGTGTGTGTTTTAAACACCAAGGCAGTTGCTAGTCAGCATCATTTTGTGTATCCTATATTAAGTTTGCCTTTTTGATAATGTATTAGTATTACTAAAATGGCAGAGATTTGCTCTTTAATTGTAATCATTAGTACTGATATAATTTGTTCTTGTACCAACTCTTTTCATCCTTGCCGGTACAAGGTACCAGTGGTAAAGGACATGCTGGATCATTTCTTGTACATTTCTAAGAAACGAACATGAAAAGTTCCACATCATCGACTTGATCAGGTTCATATTTTACTTCAGACTGAATATTTGCTGGCATATTAGGGGTATCGACTTAACTGGGATTGAATTAATCAGGGAACAAATATCATAACAATGGATTTTTTTACCAGATCAAAACTCTCTAACCACAGAGGTTCTCAAGACAACCAAGGTTAACAGAAGTGGGTCTCACTGTACCAAAATGACACAAATCTCCTTTTCAATTTTCAGCCTTATAGTCCAGCACCAAATTACATGAATGTCATTAAAATACCAATTAACAAATACCAACCAAAGTCAAGACACAGCATTGAACATTGAACATGTTGTCATGTACTGACACTTACTTATGTATGGACAATGGGACCATCAAAAGGCCAATCCACAGAATATGGCTAATATACAAAATTAAAGTAACCATCAACTTACTTGTTGAGACTGTACATCATACTTTGGTTTTCGTGGATTTGGGTTATTACCACCAGAAGAAACAATCCTGCGAAAGTGACGTACAAAATTACCAAACATACTCGGCCGTTTCTGAAAATAAAAAAGATCTTTTGATATGGTAAGCAACTGTTCATATAAAATATACCCATCTTAATGCCATTCCATTTAACATTCTCACATGGAGATTAGTACAAATGATGATAGTATACCTATCTTCATACCTGATATGACATAATCTCCAAGTTTCCTTGCAAACCATTAAATCTATGAGACTTGTATATATAGCATGGTTAAAAGAACAGTAACACCAAAATATATCAGTGGAGCAAATTGATTTCTTGAAATATGCCAATTCAGATAATGACCATAAAAAATATTCTAACTTTCAAAGCGAGCCCTAATAAAATGTAACAGAAATTATGTCAAATAAAGCATTCAGCTGAAAAATAAATCAGACATCAAACTGTAAAAACAAGAGATCCATGTGAGATATCTCTCAGTTGGCAAAAAAACCTCAGTATTTGACCATTTCCTTAATCAGTTTTATGTAGTATTGTAAGAACACAACTTATGTAAAAATAGCTCACAAACTTAGTGTTGTGCTGATTTTATATATTGTACCATATCTAATCACATCTTTTAGAAGTTTGAAAGTGAATCAAGTAGATTGACACACATTGATGCTGCTCAGTCGTCTAAAACATGAAGATACAAGACTTTGTCCGATTCGCTGATAAAATTAGCAATTTTGGTAATAACTGTGATCATCAGAACATAACCAATAAGCGGTCACTGTCAGATCTTCATGTAGAACTATAGAGACCTGACTTAAGTCAGGCTGAATCAATTAGCTGAAAGAAGTCTAATTCATGCTGTTGATTTATAAATTTAGCAAATGAATATTTATTCCAGCAAATCAATAAGGTATTTAACTTTGATCCATACAATGAGGTAGTAATGATAACCCCATTAACGTCCAGATTATTTGAAATCATTGTAGAGCTAAATCTGTCCAACTTTCGATAACATCACCCACTTTATTATATCGTACATGACCATAACTCTACAGAGCATGGCATTAAGCAGCTACCTCCTACCTCGTAAATGCTGTTGCCTGGTGTTAATGTGTTAAAACTCACCTTTTTCAACAGTAAGAACAAACTTAAAGACCCAATAATGTTTCCTACCTTAAATATTTTCAGCATATGTTTATGTTTTTAATTTGATTATATTTTCCTGGTAGTCATATCATTATATATGCTTTTTAAAGATTAGAATGTCTTTATTATTATTATTATTATTATTATTATTATTATTATTATTATTATTATTATTAATGATAACATAAACATTCACTAATTAGTGTTAACACATAACATAAGGGGCCCTGAGTGATATAAAGTGTTCTACGTTATCGATCACTGCCATCTCATCTCTGTCTGCGGGGGGTTCAAATCAATGATCTGGCTAATGTAGTTATGTAAGAAAGGTTGCCAGTAGCTTCTCTTGGGTCAGTGGTTCTTTCCGGGGGTATTCCCGGGTTCTTCCTCCAACAATAATACTGGCCGCCATGTATGGTCTATCGTGTGCTGAAAAATGGCGTTAAACACTACAACAACAGCAATGCATAATATATTAAAGCGATTTCTCAATTTAATTCAGATTTTAGCTTAACTTCTTTAATGCCAAGCTCAAGTACTTGTATGATTTTTTCCCCAAGCTTTTTAATGATATAATATTTGTCAGTGATTTCATTTATTACGTTACTTTTACATATGCTATTTTTTAAAGAAGGCAGTTGTTAGTGAACAGTATTTGGTGTAACCTTACATTTTGTCCATTTGAGAATAGAGCAGTTTGCTAAAATGGTTAGAGACTTGATCATGAATCTTAAGTTTTATCTTCCTGTACCAAACTTCATGAATGTGAAATTATCAACTGACAAATATCAAAACCTGTTAGCAATCATTTGATAAAAATAATACATTCCTATCAGACTATGATTTGTATTATATCAAACTAGCTGTAGTTTTGAATAATTTATTTGTTGGCAGAAGTGGTGTTTTCAAGACAAGTTCTACTGTACCAAGTCATAACTAGCTGTAGTTTTTAAATAAACGACAATAATTACCATGGCATTTTGAATTTTAAAAACTGACAATACAGTAAAACCTGCTTTAAAAGGCCATATTTTGTTGGCAGAAGGTGTGGTTCTAAGAGAGGTTATATTATACCAAATCATCATCTTTAAATTACGATATTTGTATCAGGCTCTGATTGAATATAGTTATATGTCAAGTTCATACACTGCTGAAAGCAGTCAGTACCAACAAACAAACGTCCCCTTTTATTCCTCAAAGAAGGTGCAACTTAGATATCGTGCTGCTTACTAGCATAAAATATGCAATTAAATTCTGCATGCTTGCATATAACAAGTTCTGGAGAAAAAAAAACAAGCTAGTGAAATTGTATACAACAAAATATACCTCACTTGTTATTATACCCCATATTGCAAGTTCTGGACACAATTTAGTTAGTTTAAGTTTCGTGGGTGAATGACAGTAATTAGCATGCCCTTTATCATAAAGAAAACTAAGAAAATACTAAGATGTCAGCAACTCTGAAAACAAAATGCCATTTTTTAAAAAACCGACAATATCAAGGTGTCAGAAACTGGAATAAATGACTATATTTAGCATGCTTTTTGGACTCAAAAAATCTGACAATACCAAGCGGTCAACAACGCATATGAATGACATTTGCATGCCATATAAATAAAGAAAAACCTGACAACAGATGCAATAATTATCTATGGAAAGATAATTTATTCAAGATAAATGGAAATAGACATTCCGCAAAAGAGAAAAGGCATGTTGTTGGAAATAAGGGTATTATAATGTAGAGTTTGAATGACCTGGCATGAGAAGAAGAAGAAACGTACTAGATAGGGGAGTAAGCTTTCTTATTTATGGACAGAATCCCATGACCCATCAAAGATTATTGCTAAGAAACAAATATAAAAGTGAAGACCAACTCACCCTTTGAGTCTGTACATCATCCAGGAGAGGGGTTCTTGGACCAGGATTGCTACTACTTGATAAACCAGGAATGACGATCTGACTTCCATAATTATCAACCATTGTCGGCAAGTTCTGAAAATAAAAAGGAGATAGTGGAATAGTATGCAATTTGTCAATATAAAATATACACCAACTTTCTGACATCACACTTCACACCCTAATTTACATAAGATTCCATAACAAAAAAAATGTCCAAACATATACACCCAGTCACTAAAACATTTAAGAGTGGTTATTAAAAAATCATGGAATTCTGTCGTATACTACAGCAGTGACAATGCTTCTTTACCTGCTCTTTATGTCAAATTAAACAGTACAGAATACATTTCCGATACTGAACAAGAACATCATATTTCCATAATATCTAGGAAATTAAAAATTTGTAAATTTTAATATTCCACAATTTTAACGACGATATGAAATCCCAAAATTTGATATAATTTGTTTATGTAGGATATTTCAATGTAATTCAAAGCTTTGATGGGACCCCGAGTGGCCGAGTGGTCTAAAGCACTGTCCGTTATGAATCACTGCTATGTGAGAAAGCTTGCCAGTAGCTTCTTTTGGGTCGGTGGTTCTTTCCGGTTTTTTTACTGGTTCTTCCTCCACCAATAATACTGGCCACCATATATAGACTATATTGTGCTGAAAAATGGCATTAAATCATAAAAAACAAACAACAAAAAACAAACAAAACAAAGGTTTGAATACTGCTGTTATTTCTGCAGTTAAATTTGTCCAGATTATCGAGTAAACAGATCGAAATGGTGCCATGATGTGTTGCAATGACAGTTCCAACTTTGTCTCCATCTTTTGAGCTCTCATTATCCACGGCGCTCTAAGAATTTTTTTTTTTAGGAGCAGTATTGGGCTGGCGACTAAAATAAACTAACAAGCCCTGACCGAAATTCCTTATTTCTATTAAATCTCAAGTCGGTAGAAAAACTGCCCAATTTGGGGGAGAATTTGGCTAGAGTAAAAATACTAAATGGTTAGTTCCCAAACATCTGTACTAACAATACCCTATTTCCTAGCACTGATTTTGTGATCTCTAAAACCTGATGTAGTAACAACACTACATAGCTCTAAGCTAGACTGATGTAGTAACAATACCCTACTTCCAGCACTGTATGTTTCCTTCAAAATCTGATGTAGTGACAATACTACACAGCTCTCCACCAAACTTATGTAGTAACCATACCCTATCTTTCAGCACTGATTTGTTTTCTTCAAACACAATATGATGTAGTAACAATACTACATAGCTGTCTACCAAGCCCATGTAGTAATAATACCCTATCTTCCAGCACTGACTTTATTCTCTCTAAAACCTGATATAGTAACAATACTATATAGCTCTCCACTAAGAATATGTAGTAACAACACCCTATATTCCAGCACTGATTTATTTTCTTCAAAATCTGATGTAGTATTAATACTACATAGCTTTCCACCAGGCTCATGTAGTAACAATACTCTATCTTCCAGCACTGATTTTGTGATCTCTAGAACCAGTAACAGAACTACATCGCTGTAAATCAAAACCCATGTAGTAACAATACCCTATTTCCCAGCACTGATGTAGTAACATTACTACATAGCTCTCTCCACCAAGCCCATGTAGTAACAATACCCTATTTTCCAGCACTGATCTTGTGATCTCTAAATTCTGATGTAGTAACAATACTATATAGCCCTCCACCAAATCCATGAAGTGACAATACCAGATTTCCCAGCAATAAATTTTGTGATCTCTAAAACCTGATGTAGTAACAATACTACATAGATGTAAACCAAACCCATGTAGTAACAATACATTATTTCTCAGCCCTGATCTTTTTCTTCAAAATCTGATGAAGTAACAATACTACAAAGCTCTCCACTAAGCCCGTGTAGTAGCAATACCCTATCTTCCAGCACTGATTTTGTGATCTTTAAAATCCGATGTAGTAACAGTGCCACTTAGTTCTCCACCAATAACATGTAGTAACAATACCCTATCTTCCAGCACTAAATTTGTGATCTCTAAAATCTGATGTAGTAACAATACTACATAGCTCTCTCCACCAAGCACATGTAGTAACAATACCCTATCTTCTAGCACTGATTTGTTTTCTTCAAAAAATATATCTGATGTAGTTACAATACTACATAGCTCTCCACCAAACCCATATATTTTTTAAATTAAATATGCAAAGTCATGAGAGTTGTAAACATAATTTGAAAAAAAGGATATGTTCATGGGCATCTCCAGCTCAGTGACGCACAGAAGATTTGGAGAAAATAAAATCATTTGATGAATTTGTGAAGGCCAGAAGAGAAGATCATTTTGCCTACAATATGGTGATTAACATGGATGAAACTTGAGTGTACTTTTATCTCACTGCTCGATGAGCTGAACATAAAATGGGGGTTAAAAGTGATATAATTATCATGAATTATGCCGATTGAGGAAAAATATCTGACTTTAGTTCTTACCGTTTCTACTTCAAGAGACGTTTTGCCTCCAACGATAATTATTCACGGCATGAGAAAGGGAAACAAATATTCATGAACCAATTAATGGATCATACATTTGCAGTAGAAGGGATGTAAAGATGAAATGATGATGCAGTGGACTAAAGAGTTTTATCTCATTTGCAAAGTTTTATATTTTTAATATAAAATTTAAGTTGTAAGTTTGGAAAGAATTATAAATTGTCCCACAACTTACTACTAAAAAAAGTTGTGTTCCAGAACATACAGTGCACAAAAAAATTATTTCAAAAATTCATTTATGGTGTCCCAACAAATATGGTGTCTTAACCACAGGGGCTCGTATCGTTGCTTACAATCGACCGGTCCTACATGTACTATATAATAACTACAAGGGAGGACACTTCTCTCCTTTCTCGCACGACCCATTTAAGAATAAACGCTGTTATTTCAAGCCACATTTCGCCTAGAGTAATAAATTTGGTACCGATATTTAGCTCAGACATTTGACTATGTATCCCTGTCAGCAGTTTGACTAAATATCATATCTTTAAGGAATGCAAAATCATTTTCCCACGGTACCGCTCGACACGTACCTGATCGCGCCCGCTTAATATTCAAGAACAACGCGCTGAATGGAATACTGCACTCTCATTGGCCAACCGAAAATTACGTACGCGTCTATTTATAAGTTAGTCCGGGAAATTTAAATTGCTTGATTGTCTAAAAGAAGCAGACGAAATAAGAATAACATATGACGGAATCACACATTGTTTCATGGTAAGAATTATCAAAATGTGAAGACCATCTTTTTTTTAAAATTTATTAAACAATAAAGATCACAACTGTTTGCAAATCTATATACTCCTTAAAATGGTATATGATTATTTGATTGTTGTCATTAATATATGTCAATAATAGAAAATGTAAATAAAAGAGATCCTCTCCATTTCTGAAAAATCTCTGCAGCTTGCATAAAGCACCATATCAGATTTAAGATTTAAAGCATGCATTGTTACATGTATCATTGGATATGAAAATTCATCTCAAGAATACCCTTCCTTTCCTCTTATATTTTCAATTTAGTCATAATAATTTCTAATATAAATGATGTGAATCTTTTCAGCATTTGTTTTCAGAATGCAACAAAAATATTCATAAATGCTGAAACACATACTGCAGGGTGGGGCTTCAGTATAGTATTAATTAACTATATTTACAACATGTATTTTACAGATTTCTAAGGTTGTAATTATTTGGTACCAAATGAAGGGTGGTTAATCTATTTGAGAAATTTTACATTTCCTATAGGTATTCCAGCTAGACTGGGGCAGTGTTAGAAGTGCTATCCAACTAACTGCATTTTTCAACTTTAAGATTTTAAGCATAATATCTTTATAAATTATTTCCTTAGTACACTAGATTACCAAAGTTTAATTGTCATTGAGTCATTACATCAGGGTCTTGTGTGCATGATCACATCTCAATCTCTATTTTGAAAAGAATATTTTATTATAGTATTTTTTAAAAAAAAGATTACACAGGGGGAAGAGATACTGTCACAGCCTATGTACCATTCTATCAATCCATAATTCTATTAATAAATGTACATAATCTCCTTTAACACTGCTGAATATAATGACATGACATTATGGAATATGATTGATGTTCATCAGAAATGTTTATACAAGTTTTAGAATTTTATATTATCTCTTATGTGGAGAAAAGTGGATAAGGCAATGTTTTTCAGAATCTTCAAATTTGTATGTATCATAATTGAGAGAATTGATATTACCTTTATAATGGAATTTAGGATAAATGTATAAACAATGTATACACAAATTTTGCATGTTGCAAGTTTTAACTAACTCCATATTATAGTATACTGAATGCACTTAGGTCATAAATATAACACTGATCCAAACACTGTAGACACATATTTCCATAGCATGAAGCTACTCCCATTGACATAACTGGGAAGCACAGGGATTTGCAATTATGAGAAAAAAATGAAAATTCTAGTGCACTTACTGGTAGTACTTGAACTAATAAATAATGACATTGCCGATGTTATTCCTTTATGATGTCACCCAAAAATCTACAGTCTGGACATATCCATTCCTCCTCCTGAAGTTCATGTTCATCTCTGAGCAAACCAATGCACTCATAACGATGCCATGTATCACACATGTCACAACAAACAGTATCAACTACACAGTCCTCCTGACATCTTCCACATGGCCACTTAGTTGTCTTTGATCGTTTCCTTTTTCCCTTTCCTGTTTTTTGTTTACTGCTTTTCTTTTTACTAATTTATTCAGGCTTCCCTGCTTTTTGGAGGTGGAAGAATAATCTGATCTGTCTTTCCTCAACTGACTTTGCTTAGAACTAGAGCTTACTTGTGCTTTGGAAGAAGATTTTACTTTACTATCTCTTCTCATTTGAATTTACTTCCTGTGTGCTTCTTCTTTCTTAGCCTTAACTTTTAGCTTGAATTCTCGTCTAAACTGTGCAGATGACATTAACGAATACTTACACACTACCTCCTCTTTTAACTTTTGATCATGTAAAGAGAAATATTCATCATCTTCAGTGTTAAAGATCTGTGACCACTGTTGGTTCAGTGTCTCATTTAGCAGAACCCTTGATGTTACAAAGTCATAAAAGCTTTTGCCATATAAATTTACATTTTCCACAGTTTCAAGTTTTCTGATGACCTTGTCTAACTCTTGGAAGAAATGAAAGGCTTTATCACTTACACAGCACAGACCACTCCTTACATTTTGCTTTCTCTGTATCTCAGTCATGAAAACCTTTTCTTCTGATATTTCCATTAGGTCACTTTCATATTGGATGAGTGTATCTAACATTGTTGCTTGGTAATACAGTTTGTTCACATAATCCCTGGAATTATTGCTGTACAAGTTTTTTCTTACAGCGCTTCTTTTTCTGTGTCTAAGTGTTGCAACACACCAACCGGCTATATATCTCAATGTTGCTCTTCCACTGCTTGTATCTTCAAAGACAGTTCTATTGCGTTTGCTTTTAATGGGTCTGAGATGTCAGCCACGAGTTTTGCTCTCAGCTTCATTAATATCCCAAATGCAACTATATAATGGTTAGGTTTGAGATCTGTGCACACAAAAAGCTGCCTTACATAATTTCTGTACTCTTCTGTACTGATAAACTTTGTGACTGCAGCATAAAATGAAGTCAATGTTTTGTTCCTGATATTTCCTTCTGAGAATGTACCCCTTAAGTCAATTTCATTCACATGCATACATTTTTTTTCTCAATAATCAGTCATTTTATATATGGTAACAGTGTGAATCTCAATAGTTTACAAGTTCTGACAAATGGGATATGACCCTTGCGTACAGACACTGACCTATGTGGACAAGTCATCTGCATGATTTTATTTGTCTCAAAATGGCCATTAAATCTATAAATGGTTATATGATGTGGATTTAATTGTTATAATGAGGTTTGCATAATAAGCATTATATATAACACCTCTTATGCAAATCTGTACTAACCCATTTTGATCATATCTGTAACCAACTATACATAAATCATAATATGTGTGAATGTTTATGCATATATATTACTTTGCATCCATCCCATCTCTCTGTCTCTCTCACAATCACACACATGAACTGAGTCCAAGTTGTTGTGGATAACATAGAGCAAGACACTGAATTCCAGGTGTGAAAATCAGAGAAAGTAAAAATATAGTATGAAATGAAGATAAAATTACTGATTGAAACATATGTTGTCTATTTCAAGTATCCATAAACAGGAGTGTGTATATAATTTTTGTAATAGTTTATTGTTAAAAACGAGTTCAAAGAAAAATGATATTGTCAACGGTGATAAACTGATAATATCATTCCTATGGATGGTATCTCAAATAAAAAGTGAGTGATAATTGCTATTCATTGATGCAAAATGTTACAAATTTAGGAATTTCAGGACTACATGTATTACTGTCTGAGAAATTAGTATATGTGTGTGTGTGTGTGTGTGTGTGTGTGTGTGTGTGTGTGTGTGTGTTGATGTTTTTACACATATACATCGAAATATTGGTGAAAATGATAAAAAGAACAGGAAAAAAATTCAAAAAGAAGGAGGATTTTTTAAATTGTGTTTGATCTTTTCCTCTTTTATCACATGAGGTCTGTTATTAAAATACAATGTTCAAATTACCTTCTGTTCGTCTGTGTACTTGTGACAAAACATAATGATGTGGAATCAGGCTGTGAATCATAACTGATAAAGAGTTCTCCTCTGTCTTGGTACACATCATTTGGCACAGGCTTCAGTTGAAAGAAATCACCAGAAACAATGATCTGAATGCCACCAAATGGGAAATTGCTTTCCTTTACTGTTCTGGGCACCTTCTCTATTTGCAGAAATGATTTCAGAGATAGCATGGAAATTTCATCAATAAAAAGAATGTCAACATTCATAATCCTTCTTTTAATATCTATCATATCATCATTATTTTTATTCTTATGTATCAAAATATCATCGGGGAAACGACCGTCCTGAATGCCCGAAAACTTGTTTATTGTCATTCAGTGCAACTGAAAAGCAGCTATACCTGTACTGGCTGTTAAGTAAATTGTTATCCCTATTTCTTTCAGTCTTTTGCTTAAATTGTTAACTAGGAAGCTTTACCAGTACTAGCCTGCCCTGATATCATGATATTGTGACCTGACATTGCGGCGTGTACGATATCCTCTATCATGCAAACACGTACCAGCATCAGCAACACTTCGATCCCAGTGAAAACACCCGCCATATGTCAATGTATTTCAGCCAATCAAAAAATTACGATTAAAAATCTAAGCCAACATGCGTAATTTTCGGTTGGCCAATGAGAGTGCAGTATTCCATTCAGCGCGTTGTTCTTGAATATTAAGCGGGCGCAATCAGGTACGTGTCGAGCGGTACCGTGGAAAAATGAATTTGCATTCCTTAAAGGTATGATATTTAGTCAAACTGCTGACAGGGTTACATAGTCAAATGTCTGAGCTAAATATCGGTACCAAATTTATTACTCTAGGCGAAATGTGGCTTGAAATAACAGCGTTTATTCTTAAATGGGTCGTGCGAGAAAGGAGAGAAGTGTCCTCCCTTGTAGTTATTATATAGTATATGTAGGACCGGTCGATTGTAAGCAACGATACGAGCCCCTGTGGTCTTAACATATATGGTAAATACAGTAATACATCTACATAGATGAAGTTTTCTGATATGCATTAATGTTGTTTGTTAATGTGATAATATTACCATATATTGATACTCCGGACAGCCTTGCTGTAGTGATGTTACATGCTAATGATTCTTTACTACTTTGTTATATCCAAACTCTTGCAGTAATATTACCATATTTGTAAGGTAGTTGTTGAGTGCCGTTGTTTTAATCTCCAAAACCATTAGTAGGTATAGATGAAGTTTAAAGCCATGCCATAATGTTACTTGGTGCATTTCTACAGCACTCAAGAAGAATCTAACTATTGACAGAATAAGGTAATAATTTGTGAAATATTAAAACTTCCAGGTGTTACTGAAAAACTTAAATACCTGTGGAATTTGATCAATGTGTGTCCCTACTAAAATCACTGGTGGTGGGAGGACTTTACAAGACGACGTATGGGAACTTGCAGAATTAAACTTTTCCTTGTCAGGTGGTGCACATGAATGTATGGAATTCATCCAGACCTGAACTAGATCTGAAAAAAAATCAAAATACAAAACATCAATGATTCTGTAAACAATGTCAGAATGAAGTACATGTACTTATTGGCAAGGTACTTTTACAACCAATACCTACTTTTAGTCACTGACACAATTTTTTTTTAAAAACCTGATTCCATAATAAAATATTTGAGACCGCAAGTCCAGTTAAGACCAAATGGTCCTTGCAACAATAACTTACTTTTATTCTTATCCTTCAAAGTCTTAATTGTAGAATTGACCAAAAATAACTTCCTCAATCAGCTTCACTGGAAATGCATTAATTTCATTAGGTGTTGCATATTTCTTTAGTAGTAAGTCAACTTGATGTTAAGTTAATTTTTAGAAGAGTGGAGTATAATAAAATACTTTTGTTGGGTGCAATTGTACATTACAAATTTCTGAACAAAATATTTTGTTATAGATCACGAGTTTGAGAGAAAACTTGTTATTCATAGAAGAATGATACTAATATTAAATCAGCTGCAAATCTTGATCAAAAATGACATACTCTCTGGTGTACTTAGGTAGAAACAGCACATAACTCACCATGAACTTTACACTTCATTGTTCCCTGACTGTCAAAATAGCACTCGTCCTCTACAAGATCACTGACCTCTCTACTGGCATCCGAAACCAGGAGGTATATAGCCCGTCTTGTCAGAAACATTTGGTGTGTCGAGTAAAAGGCATATTGACCTGCAAAGTCCAGCATTGTCAAAAGCGCATGTTTGCTTATATCTTGTTTTGCTTTATTGGGATTTTGTTGCAACAATTTTAACATGGTCCTTAATGGATCCATCTTGTAATTTGCAGTGGCAACATTTTCTCCAATCTTTGATCCAGGCATTGTGTTTGTTTCAGACGGTGTGATACTTCTCTGAACAACAGTGGAAGATGATTCATTTTGTAGACTAGATGTAGATGAAATATTTTGGCCTACGTTCTGCTGTTGAGAATGGTGATATAGTACTTCTGTAGTCCTGTCATAGTCAGAAACATGGTGCAAAGGATTGCCTTTAGTTGTCTCCCTTTGATAAGAGCTTGCATCAAGTTCCAAATCAACTTCCTTTCCCCCTGTTTGGTAATTCTCATTTAGGACCTTGACAAGGCGCTGCAGTTTATAATCCTGTTCTGAATCTGAAAACATAAGTAATACAGCTACATTATATTTTACATCAGGGTATCAAGTTGTAATGAAATTAGAAAGCATAAAGCAGTACATATTATTTATTGTTTACCCACTAAATTTTATGGTGCAACTTTGCTCCTCCAGAGTCACTACAAAATCAAGTGCTGCAGCTGAGGAGTAAATACCAGGCTACTCAACACCAAATATCTTGTCAATACCTCCATTGCAGAGGCATCAATTAAATGAAATAATATTTACTTAATATAATTATTATGTAATATTTGTTATATCTGGCAATTAATTTGTATATGTACAACAAATTCATGAAATATGTATATTCTCAGGAAAATGATACATTGATTAGGTATTGGTGAATTCCAAGTATTCTGCCCACTGCACACATATAAATGCCTACTGTATTTGAAACAATGGTTATTGAGGTAGGATAAGTTTCTGATCTGGAGTGAATTGAGGTGAGGACAAAATTAAATAGTGGTTCTGATATGCATATATTAAAATGCAGTCCAATTACCACTTTTCTGAATATGCGAGGCTGGTATAGTCAATAAAACGAATCTTTTAGACACTTAGGCATCCAGAGAAATAAAACTAACAAACAGTTGCGCCTGGGTCCATTTAAAAGTAACCTCAAAAATGTACTTGCTGCCCCACCTTCAGGTGAAAATGAAAAGAATTTCCATGGGCCAAGGAGTTGATCGTGAATTAATATTTGGTCAACAATCAAACTGAATTGCTGATATTGTTTTCCGAGGAGTCGTAGTGATGCTCAATCTTTATCAGACAAAGCAGAATATAACCGTTATTTATTTGCATGAAATCCCAATATGAAACAGCTACATTTAAGCAGTATTATATAAATTCATTCTATCTATATGTTTGACTCCAAAATTAAAACTTCAAACCCATACGATTATGCAATACTGTATAAGGAAAAACAACATGGGAAAGAGGGGAATGGCTATTGTGGTGGAAGTGGGTGGACAGAGGAACTGCCATCACCACATGCTAGCCCTGAGCCTCCCTTGTAGACATTTGCAATGTGTTTTTTTACATAGGTTATTCTATAGTATGATTTGACTGTCTAACCATTCCAAATAGAAATACATGTATAGCATGCAATATAACATAGCGAACACCTGGCAAGGCTAACTATCTATATAATAGTTCATATGAGTTGTAGAGCTTATGTTACACTAGAATAAGAAAGTGTACTAAACCCTATGTCAAAATTCTAAAAAATTTAATGCAAATTCTTTTTGAATTTTTACAAAACACAAATAACTTACATGTACATGTATTATCGGGGTTACATAAATACTTCAATTCATTTAATCAGTTAGCACTAGGGGATACTCGATATGTGGGACGAAATGAATAAAAAAAAACAAGAGAAAAATGTGAAATACATTTAGAATTTATATTTTAATGACTGTTAAAATAAAACTTTTAAATATTGATGGCACAAGCGAAATAAACTTTCCTTAAAGAGACCTGCATAATTATATTATGAATAGAAGTATATTTAGTAGTTTGTGTATATAATCTACCTAGACTATTTTCTTATTTACATCTAGTATTGTATTTGCAATTACATTTCATAAAAAAATACTGTCCTCTATTCGGAGATCAAACGGAAAGACCCTGCCTTGAATTTGTTAGCTCCCTTCTATACAAGCAGGATGTGACATCATTTGAGACGATTAACGTATACGAGTCGTATTCAGTTTGTGCAGTAAAGTGTCAAGTAGAAACAAAATGGTTCAATACACAGCTCTAATTTGTATGAATAAAATATATAAGTTAAGTGTATATCAATATGTTCTGCCAATTAATCTTTCAGAAACAAACAACAAAAGAACATATAGAACACTTTATTCTTCTTCTACACAACCTCTGGGTAGCTCCCGTACTGCACAGAGAACCCATAAAGGTACCTTAAACAATTTAGAAAACTATTTGAAAGGACTAAAAATATAAATATAAAAATAAATAAGAGATGACCTCACTCAAGTTGGGAATGTACAATATAAATTTAAAAATGTATGGAGCCCCACTTGAGCACAGTAAAACGTGAATATGAAATAGACTATGCGAAGAACACCACGGAAAAAATACAAGCATTAAAACAATAAGTTTTTCTTCTTCCCCTAAACAAAGATAGTACACTGTACTTCGCGCAGAATTAAAAATGAAATAAATGAATATAAAAAGTTCTGGGAACAAACATCTTCGAGAATTATTAAATTTTAAGGATCAATACACCATATAGGACAAATGTGAGACAAATTGGATGGTGGCAGGTTAACCCAACAAGGAAATAATGTGTGTGTGTGAGTGTATTTGTATGTATGTATGTATGTGTATATATATATATATATATATATATATATATATATATATATATATATATATATATATATATATATATATGTATGTATTTATATATATAGCGCCAACATAAATAGCATACATGAGTTACAGGTGATCTCTAGCCAAGGTAGACAAAATGAACTAGGGAAGGAATTTCTAGATTAGGTGAATAAAACCTACTTGGATGATCAACCCTAAGGACACACTAAGGATAAAAAAAGCCATCAAAGTTTGTCTAAATAAACAAAAATTTAAAACAATAAAGAGAAGAAATATATTTTTTTTTAAAAAAACTACATCTCGGGGGAAACACATGAACACATTGTTCCTTTTTTCGAAACAGCAGAGGAGATATCTGTCTGGTCCCCCACCCTCCCAGCCCCCAAACATTGTGTGAATAATAGAATTTACTGACAGAATATTAGTTATGTTTGTCACGTTTCCAAATAACCCTAAAAGGAGATCTGTATGGGAGATTAAATTAAAGACAGAAGGCTTTATGCTAACCCAAACATAGCAGGTTGTGCCAGAGACATTTCGAGCTTATATGTGTCTCAAAATACTAAAGAGTAGCACCATTATCAGAATTTTTTGAGTACTGTTCATCTTTGTCCCACGAATCTATCATGTAAGGTTGGAGTTTAATGGGATATTCTACTTCGGGAATGTTATCCACACCACCGTCATCACTGACAGTCAACATAATTTAAACATTTATACACAGCTATCTCAAAAAAAGCTGGACTGCATTATCCTCAGTATATGGAGAACTCGCTCTCTTTTAAAACTCACCCTGGGAACTCATCAGAAGAACTTATCTGGAGAAGTCGCCCGAAAAATTTGGAAAAATCAACCCAAAACTTTTCATCCAGAGGACCTATTTAATATTTATCTTTGAATTCAATAAATTATTTAGAAAGATAGAAATGTGTACCTTAAAACTATACTGCTATCAAGAAAGAGGTTGCCACGTGGTGGTTACCGTAATATTTAAATACACAAATGATGTAACAAAAGAAAAACAAGAAAGAACACTTCACTTGTTAAATATGTTCAAAAAGGAAGAACTAAAAGTCTGTGCATTGTTGAATAAATTTTCTAGATTATATGCTGCTTTCATCTTGTTTGTATAATGTCGATACAAGAAAATAACTCACTTATAATTGAAAGTCTGTGTTCATTTAATATCGTTACATTTCTTAAAACACCAACTTAAAAAATATAAAGAAATGTTGCTGTTAACTTCTTCATTGATACAAATATTATACCAAAATTATTCATTAATGTGGCAATTACGATCAAACTCATACCAGGCTGATTCGATACAAATTGCTGACTGATTCGGTTCAGATATCTCGCAAATTCTCCAAACTTCCATTAGCTGATTTGGACCATGTGAAAAATTATTCATTTTTCTCCATGATGTAAACGTGACATTTAAATTTATTGTTAAAGATGATGTTCTCATTATGTCGCATATACGTCTAGCAGTTCAAATATGTATTTAAGGTAACAAAATCTTGTTTGTTGTTATATAACATAAAGTAACACAAACCTGATTACTTGGCATCGACAATTTAGATGTTAAGTATTTTTTAAACTTCTCGTTCAACTTTAAATAGTTTGTTTTATTTAGAAATAATAAAATTATGAACACTAACAAATAAGAAGAAATAAACTAAACGATGTTGAACTCAGTAGTGACCACAATTCCTGAGTAGGCATCAATTATACTTTTTATGTAGTTCAAGTATCATTCGTTATTAGGTTGGTGCCATTTCATATATAAAACTGCAGACATAAAATAATCATGCTTACACCCACTTTTTTTCCAATTAAAATGTATCTAATGACTTGAACAGCAGAGCAAAAGGGACTAATACCACCAGTTTTTCGTTAAGCATTGATCAAATGGAAAAATTTAAAACTTCTTCTTTTTCATAGATTTAATAAGTTATTAGGTTGAAGAAAGACAACAATAATGAATACTTAACAACCATGTAGGAAATGCAACTATAATACAACATGGGTAATTATCAATAGGAGAAATTAGATATAGCTAACGAACAAGCATCCATCATGAGAAAAATCGAGAAGAAAACAGAAGAACTACATGTATCAGATTTACCCTATAAATCCCAATCGAAACCACAGTAGGGCACTTTGAAAAGACATTTCACGTCAAAGTTACAAAGGCTACAATGGATGCCCACCCAGGATACCCCATTAAAAACGGAAGCAAGCAACTTCAAATAAAAACAAAAGATCAGAACAATGAAAAAAGTCATTTTCTACTCGGTGTCCTGGTAAAGACGTGGTATAGAGAGGATGCCTACATCACAACATGATCCCCCCCCCCCAAGAAGAAAAAACAACGTTTGGATTTAGATCTTACTGATATCGGTGTGAGTAGGCAGTGAATCCAATATTTCTTTGATGTTCAATCTCCAAGAAATTTGTGTTGTCAGACTGCTTAATAGCATTGCTGCTATGAGAAAGAGAACACAATACTATACATATTTCTGAATTTAAACAAATGCCCTCATCCATGTTTTTCATTCCTCAAATGAGATGTTCATTTTTAATGGTGTACACTACTAATAGTAATATAAAAGTTGTAGATAGAAATCTGGTTGAGGAAGGATATTTTAGATTTGAAGGCAACTATAATCTCTGAGCGCTCTTTTAATAAAAATACATGTAATAATGATAATAATAATAATAATAATAATAATAATAATAATAATAATAATAATATTATTATTATTATTATTATTATTATTATTATTATTATTATTATTATGGTTATATTTAAATAATATTTTTGGTGTTTAGGTTAGCCACAGGCTGGGGATTTAACAAAATTTTCTGTAGCCGGAATTACTAGTAGATTCAGAAATTTACTCATCCTGCTGTTACACGCACAGGGGTATTCACTTGACCGAGCAGTGTCAAAACCCTGGCGCGAGTCACGCTGGAAGTCATAAGTTTTCTCCAAATTTCCAAAGACTTCCATACAACTTGAGTTGTAAAATGGAAAGAAAGACGTGTCTGCTATAACCAATAATTTTTGCTCTAATCAATTGGCGACCCAGAGGAGACAACTTGCCCAAACGTCCATTAACTGCACCTTTGCATGGTTTTTCTTCATTATCATCCGTTTTCCGTACCGATAGCTTGTCATGCCATAGAAATTACACCAGTATTCCCTTACTAACTGGGAAATATTTAACTGCGCGACCCTAGGCCAGTCAATCCTCATAATTTCCGGCGTATCACGCTCATATACATACGCCCATTTTCCACTATGGACACATAAACGGCACCTACCAAGTTCCAACTTATTGATTCCATTCTATAATTGACTGATTTCCAACCATAAATGCTGCCTTTCCAATCACAATACTTGTATACACCGCTGAATTTCAATATGGACTATGTTACTGAAAGGGACAGTCATTCGGCTTGTGCCTAAAATCACTACTAACGACCCCAGCATGGTTCAAATTCACTAACACTCCTCTCTGTGATGTTTGCTCCTACTAACTGGCTAACTATTTCGGGCTAGCAACTCCAAATTTATTACACTGCTTATTCTTAATGAATCCTTGTCACAAAGCAATTTAACACATAACAAGATTAACCAGCCATTAGACTAGTGACATTATGAAAATTAATAGAAAGACAATTTACTAGCCTTAGGCTAGTCGACTGCTAACCATTATTGTCTATAGGCATGGTTAAAAATGATAACCCATACACATACACACATATATGGGCACACAAACGAGCACATACAATCCTTCTAACATGAAACCCCAGGCAATTCTACCAAGGCTGCCTGGTTAATGGTTTATATGGTGTTAATGCCACTCACCATGGAGCTATGTTACAAAGCAGGTTAGCATACAACAGAAGGTGACTAAAAGCCGAAAGGTGCATACAGGATGCAAGCAGTATATAGATTTGTACAAGTACATGAAGGAGGAAACAAGCAAATATTAAAAGTACAATAATTATACACAACAATATACACAATGTAATAACATACCAAATACTCGTAGTAAAGGTCAATTATCAAGACTTAAAAACTCTACTTTGGTGTGTATATGTGAAAGTAGTGAATGAGGAGGAACAAATACTTCAAGTACGTCTTGAAAATCTGTCATTTTTTGTGTAAAATTTCATTTTTTATACACTGTGACCTTGCCCCCTGATTATAAATCTTCTAAATCAGAAATTGATACATGTCCAAAATGCAAACTACTTACAAAATTTGGTAACATTAGATAGTGGAAAACAAGTGAAATAGAGCTGGATGGACAGAAAACAGTTCAACGTGATACTGTTCACATTCTGGCATTTGCATAAATACCAAAAGGTACATCATTAAAGAGTATGCATGCCCACATACCTTTTGTTCTCCTTGTCCATTCATGGGTTGACAAAGAAACATCACAGCAATTCACATAGACATCTATGCCCTCTGTACTATGCCTCTCGGAAATATTTACTTCATCTCCAAGAAGACGTTTGACTAGGGTCGTCTTGCCTACACCCATGTGTCCGACAACCATAATACGTATGCTATGCACAGTTTCCTTTCCGTCTTTTAGAGCCTCCTCATAAAGTTGGATGGATCTGTCATCCATTTTTAAAATTTCTATTGGAACACCTGTTCATATAATGGATTCGTTATGTAGATATACATGTATATTATCAACAATGATGCAAATTTCTAAAGACAAATAAGGACCTGAAACGTTTGATAGGTAAACCAGACTGTTCAAGCTATATCATGGTTAGCCATGTCTTCAACAGTAACACATCCTTTGCCTAAAAAACTCAAGATACATAATTTATTGGTGTCCAATTGTGCAAATAAAATGTAATCCACAACTTTTAAATATCAAAAAAGATTAAAACAGAGATTTATTGATCTATAGCAGACTCAACAGGTACTAATAAGATACTGCTCTACACTTACTAAGTGTTTATAAAAGATGGACATTTTTTACAGTGAAGTTATTTACATTTACAACATGCACAATGCTGAGAAATGTTGGCATACCTTAATACTACTTGTATGTACTAAAATTAATTTACATGTGGTAATTATGAAAATCAGGTACCATGTAAGGCAATAGCTGATAGAAAAATATAAAATTAGGTCAAAGTGCACTTATCTTGTTTAGTCCTAAAATTGGGTCAGTAAATTTTGTCAAGAGTAGGCTATATAGTAAATACATTTTTCCTAAAAATTTATGCTATTTTTTGATTTCTAATTTATGTTTAATGGAAGCGAAAATAACAAAAAGTGTAAGCAAGGCCAGTCTGTATCTTATCCATCCCACCAAATTAGATCCATGTATGACTTTGGCAAAAATAAGGTGAATCACAATTTCTTTATATAATTTGATGTTTAATTACTTCTAGTTTAAATTGAATTATATAATTCCTATAATAAACGGTGGTTTTTAAAATAATATTATACAGTGCAATTAGAATTTATGGGCAACTTTTAAACAATATTAAACCCTGTGGCAGTACCCTTGCTTTGTACCAGGTACTAAAGTGCTCCTACATGTATTAATCACGTACAAAACTGTCCTCACCATAAAAAATAGTATAACCTTATATTTTAATGACCTATATATTGACAACAGTTAACAAAGAATATGTAATGCAAACATTAATAATTTATTTGAAATTGATGTTGCAAATTTAAATAATTCTCATGTAATGTATAAATGTATACATGGAAAACTTTAACAAACTTTAACAAACTGTTTATATATATATATATATATATATATATATATATATATAGAGAGAGAGAGAGAGAGAGAGAGAGAGAGAGAGAGAGAGAGAGAGAGAGAGAGAGAGAGCATGATAGTGAAGGTCATATGCCGTAACAGGTCATGTGGGTAATATAAGGCACTCTTTGTGATTTTTTTTCCCTTCAAATCATTGGGGTGTTTTTTCAACATCAAGCTCGCATGTTAAACAAAATATAAAAATAATTACTTCAACATCCAAATTTTTTATTTAAGAAAAATTTCGACCGTTATTTTACAATATTATATTACAATTGTATTTATATAATCGTTCACCATATTAATTGATCAAGCCTTTTCATCCTGGTCTGTTTCGGTCAGCTATATAGGATCATTGCACCCTTCAACGAAAACATGAACAGATCGTAGTAAATATAGAGCGCATTGTAGAACATATCGTAGAATATCCAAAATGGTATCTATCTTTTAAAACTTAACTGTCCATCTATCTTGTTTTCCTATTTGAGTTTTCTTCCTTGATAAATCCACCTTGAAAAATCATATAAGAACCGCTCCATAAAGATGAATGTTATCAACACAAAATATGTGGGAATTTTAGACGCTGCCGACCCTTGAACGAGTTCCGGTCACGTGCATGTCGCGTGCAATGCCATGTCGCGTGGAAAAAATATCAATGAAAGCACCACCTTGTGGGGGGGGGGAACAAATGTGCATTGCCCTGCGCTGGTGATGATGCGAGTTTTTGTAGACAAGCAGCCATTGTGATAGTCGATACAGATTTAATATTTTTATATGAAAATTATGTAGTGACAACCAACGTGGAGACGACATAACAATCATTTGTGAATGCAAATGTTTATAATGCAATTTGGAATAAATTTTAAAATAAAAAATATTGTGTTTATATTATAAATTATCAATATGACCATGCTGGACGAAGCTGATATTTTTAGACTCCCAGGATAATAAAAAAAATATTTATTCTACTTTAATTTTAATTTGCATCTATAATACTTATTTATCTTACAATAAAGTTATGACTATAATATTCATAAATCATATTTTTGGGGCATAAAGGTGAATTATTAAATGTAAATAAATGATGTATGTAGTTTTCTTTGCGGTGTGATATAAAATAAAATAGAATTACCTGGTTGATGTAAAGACTCCATTTTGTAAACAGTTATCACATTACTTTCCTTGCTTGTAGTGTAAAGTAACCCTTGCTGGTCGTCATAGAATATTCTATTCAGACTTGATGACACTGTGTGTATGGTCACTAGTTGACCTCTGTCTGTCAGCTGATGAATTCTGTTAGAGTACATGTCACACACATACACACAATCCCTGTCAGCCATTATTGAACACGGCCTTAATCCCTGGTGTTGATACCGAAACTTTTGTGTGTGTTTTAAAATATCATATGCATGAACTCCATTATTAATGGAGTCTGAAGCCTGACAAGAGATGTATACGGTGTTATCTTTGACGGCCATGCGAGTCCAATCCCCTTCACAGATGGCATGAGTTGAGTCCAGACTTCCATCTGTAATCGATAAAATTCTCCAACACAACATTCCGTCTTTCACACCGCTGATGATGAGTTTGTCTGAATTCCATTTTGCCAATGAATCACATGAATAATTCCAAAATCCAAATAGAAATCCTGTCTCTAAAGTTTTGACCAATTTAACGTCATCTACCGATTTCAAAGATACGATTTCAATCCTACTGTTAGCCAGACACACAGCAACTTCTGTCTTGCTAATCAGACAGACATCATTGGGAATGTCATCCAGTCTGTGTGATGTAATCAGTTTGCCCTCATGACGATTGTAAACCTTTAAATTCCGCTCATCGAAGTCTACGACTATCAATTTATCGTCCATCATCACAACGCCAGTGTAGTTGGGTTTACGGCCGGCTGTGGATAAAAAAAATGACTTATATCAGCATATTAAGATACGGAATACACAAGATACAGACATATATAATTTAGCAAACAATGCCAAATAAACGTGACTATATCTATATATCTATGTCTGACCTAAATCAATGAGATAGTGTCATAAAGTATAGATATATATATATATACACTTTCGTAAACACTGCCATACAAATGTAAATACATCTATATATCTATTTCTGACCTAAAACAATACGGTCGTAATTTTACAAACTACACCATTATTATAATAGTCATATTATTTGTATTATTATTACTATTATAGTTCGTTCCACAATATATATGATAAACGCACACGAAGATTTTTAAAAGTATTACGTATATTTTTATAGCCACATTAAATGTCGATGACCTGAATATTTAAAAAGTTGAAGATAGGAAAATTTAGCTATGATATGTAGAACGAACTATGAATAATACGTTCGAGTAAAAAATGAAAATATATTAGCTGTGATATCACGTAAGTTTCAAGTATCTCCTGTTAATTACCATCTTTCATTGAGTCCAGACTTCCATCTTTCATTTTAACTTCAACTAAAGAAAGTAATATAAAATAGTATTAAAATAGTATTTTCTTCTATGGTATAGATGCTACTTTGTACTGTTTTGCAACTATTACTGTTACTGTAAACTAATACGTTTAAAAATAATAAAATTAAATTGATCAGAATAAAGTAGAGTTATTTGAGTAGCAGTGAATTTACATAAATTTTAAGTAACTCACGAGAATCGCTATATAAGATCTGTGGACCAAATATTAATACAAACTATGTGAGGTGATAGCCCGATGTCTATCCCCACCCTCCAATAAACGTATCCCCCGGGTCACATCATACAAATTATTAAGATCACCAACAGCCACAATAGACATTCTGGACATGCAAAGATAAATTTACACATAACTGGTACTTATAAGGCATTGGATCACTACCCGTGTATAATAATTTTGAAACGTTTGAGATTATCACTCTATATCCATATAAACAATTGCTAGCACGAAAAGACAAATTAGCTAATGTATGCAACTTATTATCAACACAGGAATTACTTTTTAACAATTATGTTACATATTTCCTGAAATCGGAGGGTGATGATTGTAATTATAGTATTCAAATTATATTATTTAAGCAAATTTCTTTCTTTTTGGGTTAGAGAGAGAAAAAAATCTCTAATGAACTTTTTGGACCATACTTTAGAACTTGAAATTATTGAGATCCCAGCCATATAACCATTTATTCGATTACAGTACATGACAATACAAATTAATATATGCAATCAGTATAAGCCCTGGGGTTTATTTTTAGCTCTTGGATCAAGCTCGTGTTTCATTTGTTGAAAACGATCGATGTTCGCTCCTTATAACTAACTACCTACTTCTCATAGGTGAAAATAAAAAAAGATAACTGAACATAACAATGTTACATAATTTAAGTAAACATTGATTAGACACATGATTCAAGTAAAAATAATCAAATCAGCTAACCCACATGGTAAGATTTTCAATGTAAATTCGTTTTTCTACTTCTATGAATAAAAAATACCTTTTGAAAACATAAATGATTTTAAAAGTTACAATGCAGGGGCAGCACAAACGGGAATGGACGGACTCTGGAGACAGACATTAAAGTCTACACAATCAGTAGTCGGTACGAGCACTCATTTCTCTCAGTAAAAAGACAATTATTGAAAACACCCCTCTCCTTTTAAAATCTATACACAATTTCTACTGTGTATAAATTAGAAGATGAGTGAATGTTGCAGAGTTTTTCATTTTACTAACGGAAACAAGCATGCTTACAGTACCTTATAAAATAAAAAAAATATTTTTAAAAATGTATAAATAATACAGATACATCCTCGTCCAGTAGTTTGCATCTGCTAATCAAAACTTCATGTATGCACTACCCTGATTATTTCAATGAAATTTCTCTCTCCATGTAAACGTCTGCACTCTCCAGTTTATGTCGTCTGCTACTGAATTGATCGCCGGTGTGTACATATTTCTAGCACTCATTCCGAATGTAATAGAGTAGTCTAGGCGTATTAATACACAAACCCGCGTTCAGTTGTAACATCGAGACCTCCTAATCTACATAATCAATAACCAAGAACCAAACTAATGATTCCGGTTTGTTCAAAGGTGCTAACTTGGGGTAACCAGCTTTAGTTGACATCCAGTGTCTTCGGTTTGAACGTGATGATGTCGAGAAGGGTACAGCCACACTAAATCTAGTAGATTTGCAAGATAATTATTGATACGGGTATAATATGATACCATTTTACTGTTGGCTAGTGAAAATCGTATGGGTTTTTTTCTCTGTGCTCATCAATGGAGATTGTGTGGGTGTAACATGTTACATGCCAATGTGAGCTTGAGCCGTGTCAAGCAGAGGCAGTACAATAAAAGCCAGTCGTGTACGACTTGCGCATATATAGTTAATGAATGTGGTTATTATAATAAATTTCCTTCTAAGGCAAGTGTGTTAACCGAGAGCGAGTCTTCGGAGGTCATCAATGGGGAATGTGAATTTAATTTGGACATAGTCGTGAGAGAGAGAGAGAGAGAGAGAGAGAGAGAGAGAGAGAGAGAGAGAGAGAGAGAGAGAGAGAGAGAGAGAGGGATACTTTTGAGATTAACAGCACCTCCTCTCAAAGAAATAACAATTGGAAAATATCATACAATAGGTCGAGAATTCGAGAATCTGCTGATATAAAAGTTAAACTAGAGGTTATCAGAGTAACTTGCAATATCGATGACTTGATAAAATTGAATTAACGAGATAGAACATGCAGTTTTAGTGTGAAACTATAAGAGAGATAGGGAGAAAATAGATAAATGTTTGAGAGCAAATCAGTGATCACTTGGAAGAATCGCAATCCTCAGACAAATAGCTAAATTTTAAGAACGGCTATTGAAAGTAAAGAAAAACAAAGCAAAAAGGTGAATATTTTATTGTAAGAAGGACCTCCCCAGTGCCTAGAGAATATATTTATTTGCAAAATTATTCGATCTTTCCTTGTGGAATCAATCTATCTAGAGTATGAATATGTTTAAAATATGTGCTTTGTACTTGACTGATAGACTACCTTGCTAGATACAAGGACCAAACAAATCATAGTGAAATTTACATATTTTGAGGACAGGCAATAGTGTTGAGCATGGACAACAATTTGGTGAAAGGCCTTGAGTGGATGCAGATTTACCTTTGATCATAAAAACGCTAGTGATTGTTTGACAGCGGAGTTGTATCCTGAGAAACCCATATAATGTTTTTTTTGACCAACAATATGACTCTTGAATCTTGAAACTACCATCTAGAGAAAAGATTATTTCTGCCTCATATGTTTCTTTATATGGATATAGTCTTGAATGGCAAAATACTATGTCTATTACGGTATATACTGATTAAGAAGTAAACCATAGTCTCTATTTATGGTAGATATAAATTTAGTAGATGTAAGCCATACTCTCTGTTTATGGTAGAAATAGATTCAGGAGAAGTAGACCATACTTGCTATACACAATTACAACCCATGCCAATGTTGTACTGTGAATGTGTTACATTGTATTCCAGAGGAGCTTTCCAGTATTGCTAGAATGAAAACACTTAAAGAAGTTTCATTTTCATTTTTCTGACATTAAATTCTCCACAACAACATCACATTGAAGGAAATTTAAAGATATGTGTATACTGTATTTGATTACATTTCCACATATTTTAGCACAGAGTAGCACAATCTTAAGACCCACACCCAAATTCATACTGTTCTAAAAGTACTGTAGAGTTCCAGATAACGTGCTAAATAAAATTGCGTTGGCAGCTTTAATCTAAATATAGGAGCATGCTACTATTGTAAATTATTTTTTTAAAATTTATTTTTGGACTATTTAATAGATTGTTTTTCCCAAACCCTTCAAAATAAAGAAATTTGCTTAAATACTACAATTACAATCATCACCTTCCTATTTCAGGAAATATGTAATATGCTTGTTAAAAGTAATTCTAATTGATACTTTGCCAGTCCAGTATGATACATATACATTGAGAAACTTGTATTGATAGCCATATTATTAATATATTGAAATAACCCAATTAAACTTTAATAAATATATTGAAATAACTCGATTAGACTTTCATTATTATATTGAAATAACTTGATTACACTTTCATCATTATATTGAAATAACCCGATTAGACTTTCATTATTATATTGAAATAAACTGATTAGACTTTCATTATTATATTGAAATAACCCGATTAGACTTTCGTTATTATAATGAAATAACTCTATTACACTTTCATTATTATATTGACATAGCTCAATTTGACTTTTGTTATTATATTGAAATAACCTGATTAGACTTTCATGACGTTTTGATAAGTTTCATCGGTTACACATATGTAACCATTTGGGATCTGTAATCATTTGACCCAAACCTTCTAAAGAAGAGTAAGCTAAAATCACTTGAAGTAGACAATCAAAATTTAACATGTCTATAATAAATTGAGGATCAGGTTAGCATTCATGCCATTATACCAAGGTGTCCCATTTTTTGAAACAAAAGTTCATAACATGATATTTTGACTCAACACCTGTTTATATTAATTTAACCTTGTATTGACTTTTAATTCCCATGTTATTTTCCATGGTTTATATAGAGTGCTGATTTATTGTAATGTGCTCCACCTTCCAATGGAATATATTGTTGTTGTTGTAGGGCAGGGGTCACCAACCTTTTTTATACTGAGAGCTACTTCATGGGTACTGAGTCATACGAAGGGCTACCAGTTTGATACACTTCTGAAATAACAAATTTGCTTAGTTTGCCTTATACATTATTAATAATGTGAAGGCTCTGATCACGTTAATGATTTCTCACAATAATTACCAACAATGACAAGGTGGGAATCAGATATCAATATTCAGCACTTTATTTCTATTTATCTCAGTAAGTGTTAAATTTTCAGATGATCACTTGCATTACATTTCTAAGGAAAAATATCCCATTTTCACTAGCCACTGACAAACCTTTGAAACAAATCATGAACTATGTTGCACAATGTTTCTAAAAGTTATCAATTATGTACATTGTAATGTATGTAATGTAGTGAAAAAACTTAAAATATTTTTAAATAAATCTTGTCACAGTTTGAACTAATGACCAAATCTGCTGTATTTTTAACAAAATAATAACTGTTACATGTCATGAACACACATTTTAAATTCTTGAATATTTTAATTAAACTTTGCCATGGCACTGACATGTTGCCTCTGACATCTGGTATCATTTTCTTTGTTAGTGGAAAGACTGGCATTGCATGCTGTTTACTGCAACTGTGAGTGACAGAAATTTTGTGAAGCCTGGGTCACCTTTACAGTGAGCGATGAAACCTGCATGTTGGCCAATCATAGCAGGAGCCCCATCTGTGGTCACCGCTACCAGCTTTTCCAATGGTACCTTTTTCTGCACGAAAAACTCCTTCACTGTCTTATAAATGTCAACTCCCCTCGTAGTTTTCTTTATGGGCAGTAGTGTCAGGAATTCTTCTCTTGTGGAGAAATCTTCAAACACCATCCGGATAAAAACCATCAGCTGCGCTGTACTACTGCTGTCCACGGACTCTTCGCACTGGATGCTAAACCACCTGCACCTCGCCAGATCCCAGTCCAGCTGATCGACCAAGTTACTGGACAAAGCTCACACTCGTCTAGCCATCGTAGGAGCCCTAAGTTGGACGTCGGTGAGAATGGCGATTACATCGGTTCTATATTTCTCGTCTCTAAGTACAGTGTTAGCAATTATCATCTTTGCTTCTTTGACAACTTCTCCGTCTGAAAATGCCTTCTTCTTCATGATCAGGAAATGCGTAGCTCTAAAAGAGGCTTCGGTTGCTTTTTCTGACTTTTTCGCCGACCTTGTGTAAAAAGCCTGTCGCTTACCCAAAGCTGTCTTTAGCTCAAGGGCTTTTTCTGCCCGTGGTGCGCTTCCCGGTGGGTAGTTAGCATTATAGTTTTTGTGATTGGTAGCAGTGTCTCTCCACATTGTGCCGTTTTGCTGTTGACACAGTCGCTCCGCATATAAGACATACGCAGGTTTCTTTCACAGTCGTAAAAAAGAACTCGGACTCCCATTCTTTGTGAACGTGATAGGTTTTCTTCCTTTTTTCTGCCATGTTTTTAGGGTAAGAAACTGCGTTCAGCGCCAATCTTTGCTGAGCCCGCTAGCTTACTCTCCACGAGCACTGTATTGTCACACGCACAATATTGACCTTCGAACTGGAGTACGTCAGAGTTCACCTAAACGTATCTAAACTTCATGCATAAGAAACATATTTTTCAGATATTGTCATTTTTTAAATCTATATAAATGTAAGTGTGATTAAAAAAAAGAATAGCAACATAATAAAATACAATTTTATGCGCAGCTGAGTTGTGCTATTTTTAGAACAGGCCTGCGGGAGACTCAGGTAGTCTTTGGGGGCGACCTGGTGCCCGCGGGCACCGTGTTGGTGACCCCTGTTGTAGGGTTTAACGCTAGTTTTCAGCACACGATAGGCTATACATTGCTGTCAGTATTACTGGTGGAGGAAAAACCAGGGGAAACCCACTAGAAAGAACCATGACCCACGAAATCTACTGGCATGCTTTCGCACATAACTACATTCGCCGAATCTTAGTCTGGAACCCACACAGACAGATGAGATGGCAGTGATCCGTAACAGAGCGTGTTAGACCACTCAGCCACTCATGGCCCCCCTCCCAATGAAATACAGTTGTACATATGTCTGCGTTTCCTAAAAGCAAACAGGGATTAACTTCTCATACCTCCGTGACTGTTTAAACAGATTGCTGTTTCACTGTGGTATGCTTTACCCTTCACAGGGAATATAACTATGTGACTGTGGTTTAATAGAATATTGTTACACTTTAGTATGCACCCCCCACTTCTCATAGATAATATAAATTTAACTGTTTGAATAGAGAACTGTTACACAGTATGATGCAACAACCACCCCGTCACAGGTATAAAACTATGTTTAAATAGAGCACTTTTACACTGTATTATCCTTCCCCCATCACGGATAATATAACTGCACTATCATTGGGGTCTACATTTTCATACGCCATGCTTGTCTATCTTGTCTATCTTATAGTGTGTTAGAGAGCTCTTCTCATTAGATAATTATCACATAATCATTTTATTTCCATCCATAACGCCATTTCTTGTGTCAATTGTTCCAGAGCTTCATTCCTTTTAAAACACATTTCTATAGTAAACCAATTAAAACATTGAACTGTACAATAGTACATTTAGAGTTAACATTTCCTCCAATAAAATATTATATTTGATTTAAATCAGTACATAGAAAATTGCATAGCATTGAACACATCGGCCATTTTGTTTACATTAGTTACAATATCCGTGACCATTGTGAATTAGTAAAGGTCATGATTTCATTTCGTTCGTACCAGTAATGCAAATGTACGACAGGGCACCATTCTGTGTTTTGGCTTCTTTTTGACGACCTTATAACGTCTAAAGGCCTGTGTTATATCGCCGCAAGAAAAATATTCATTACTTATTCAACTAACGTAGTTTGACAAATCTTCCATTTATTTCAAAAGACACCACGGTTTGCACAAAACGCTATTTAAAGTTCTAAACTGAGTGCAGCATTTATCAAAGAACTAATTTCGTTTAGCAGCATTTTACTGTTGCTGTTATTCTCAGTACATTCCAAGGTCAAGGTCACTAGGTTGTTGGGTGTAACTTAACAATGACTGTTTATTCATCGGTTGGATTGTACATTTTAACAAAAACATTTATTTAATTTTTTTTAAAAATAAAATTTATGTGTGGGTATCGAAATAATTGTTGGTATCCATTCAAATAAGTGGCATCATTAACGCCAATTTCATCATCACCATCAAGTTATTTATCAAGATGATCGTAACAAGCGGTACGTCATATTATCATTGCCACCGAATGATTACTATCATCATTATGGTTGTTACCACAGTCATTTATGATGATCGTTAGTTCTATGCTGTTGTGATGATGTTGTGGACGATAGTTCCATTGTTTGTATTGCAGATGTTGTTGCTGTTAACGGTTAGTCGTTTCCTTCTAGTCTTTCAATTGTGGGAAGGGAAAGGGGTTTTTCTATTGACTGAGATGGTATTTATTATGCAGGTGGAAAGTGTTTTAAGGTATGACTTGTGAACAGACGGCATGATTCATGCTTTCATTGTTTTAAATATCCAAATATGCTTGAAAAGAAATGTTCCTCTTATTATTTTAAGCTTATTTGTAGCAGCAGAGGCGTCGATTCGGTAAATTGAGGCTTCCTCGAAAATGTTAGCTGCAGAGGAGTCGATTCGGCAAACTGAGGCTTCCTCGAAAGTGTTATATAGAATCGTCTATTTTGCAAGTTTTTAGAGGCGTCGATTTGGCAAACTGAGGCTTCCTCGAAAATTATAAAAAAAAGTGTCGATTCGGTAAATTGAGGCCGAATTGAGGTTACCTGAAAGAAGCCATTGTCGTTATCGCCGCCACCTTTGCTGATATGGGTTAACAATGAAAATCACTACGATTTCACAAACAGACTAATTTGTAAGACTTCGCCTCGTAAATCAATTAGATTATTGGATTGGTCAGTAAGTCTGAAATTAATTCTCGTTAACGAATCATTATGACATCACATATAGACTGGATTAGTTGGGTCCTCAATTATTAGAATTCCGGGTGGAGCTGTTGGTGCAAATGAATATAGAATATACCCCTGCTGAGCTTGATTTGATCGCTCGAGATTTATTTGATAGCTTCCTTCGATAACATCACATACTAAATAAAGTGCAATCATCGAGGATATATTTACATTTAGCGGCGCGATATGCCTGCCGCCTCCGTCTGGGTCATTATTATATCTAAGAATAGTTGTTTGTTCTTGTGCTGTTTTTTTTTTTCCATTCGTCATGGATTTTTTTGAAACCTTCATCGATGGCATCATTGAGAGATTTTTGTGGTTCTGAGATGTTATATACGTGTAGTTTGAACGCGGGAATATCTTCTACGCGTGTATTAAACACTATTGCAAACTCCGTTCTCGTTTTAGGATTACTAACACCTAATACCTCTTAAATAATTTGAGAATTAAATGTTTCCATGTCAGTAATGATTTTGTTACATGTTTATATGACGCTGATAAATTCATCTCGGGTGAGAGTGCCGGATTTAAGAGATATTAACAACAGCGAAATATCGTTATTGAAGGTGTGAAATTTTCATTGATTTTATCTCGTCGAGTTGTGAAGTATCTTCAGTTGCGGTCATCTATCATTCCAGTGAAAAAATTCAACCTATTGTAACCGCTATAGCTTTGTACTGGATCATCGGGTTTTATTCTGTTGGTGACATAATCAGATTTTTGTGGTTCAGGTGGTATGTTAACTTGTTGAGGTGGGATTTTAGGCCACCCCAGTATTGTTCTTATAGAACTCTGATAGATATCTACGACATAACTAGGCGAGTTTGTTTCGATCGCATATGATAGTGTCGGCTCGTAGACTGTTATAGCGATTTTCGATTCGGCTTCAGTAATGGATTTTATTCTGCGTTGTAATTCAGCATTGATTTGTTCGATTTGGTATGATCTTGATGGTAGCGAAACGACGTTCCAGTCTGGAGTTCCGTCTTCGCGATTCTTATTCGCAAATACCAAGGAATTATTCGGTTGTTGACCACCAAATGCTACCGATCTGATATTCGGCCAACTGTGATACATTCGTAGTTTTGCTAGCGCGATCTCCGTCACGGGAATCGGATTAGGGAAATTTACACTGAATTCAGGATTCGTTGATGTTATTGAGATCATGCTGCTTTTTACTGGATTTGTGCTCTCCACTATTCGTTGAAGTAGTTCTTGCGGTGCTGTCATCGTTATTATACTCATGTTGTATTTCTAATTTCGATATCGCGGAATCATAAATACTTACCATCTCTGAGAACTCACTATCTGATATAATTGTATCATCAAGCAACGACGATATCATCGAGGATAAATGCGAGTATGCGGTTGATACAACATGAAATTTAATTGAGTAATCATGCAGTTTACGCTGGCTGCATGATGATATTTTTTTTTGTTTTACCGGTTGATATATCCGCAATTGTAGCCGCCGCATAAATGCAAATTGGAACTACGACCAGGGCAATCATTGTAACCGATGCGAGTATAATTCCGGCGCCGGCGAGAACGCCTGACATCGAGTACATGATAACATCAACTATGGTGATTCTTCGTCGGTATTTTTTAAAATTTTTATTCGGTACTCCTCTGAAAGAGTTTTGAGTTTTGTTTGAAATTCTCTGACCTGATCATAGCGGTATTGAGATACTGAAGGTATCGTTGATGATGAAATCATCATTGACGTCATTTTATTTTCAAATCGTTTACGATTTCAATTTAGTTGGTTACTTAAATCCGCTACGAATTCTATATACCATGATACTGAAACCCTAGCTAGATTATTATCATTCGTTGTTATCGTGAACTGTTCGGTTGTATCCTTGTCGATGTTTGTTGATATCGTATTGTTAACCCCAGATGAACTGGATGATGATATATTAAATTGCCTTTGACGGTCGCGGTGATACTTAGTATATTGTCTGTAGGAGTCCACGCAAATGATCCGTGTTGGATCGTGTGTACAATGTTGTTTGTTTTCTCATGAGGAATTTTTGATTTTTCAATAACTGTTATCATCCTCGAAAAATCATTTTTGATTGCCTCGATGAAGTTTTTCATCTCATCGATGGATTTTTTAATATCAGGGAGTTTTATGTCAATTTTATCCAACGTGGTTTTAAGAAATTTCTCAATGATATTTTTACGAAAAACTGAAAACTGATTTCCGTATTCTTCATATCTAGATTGAAGTCCTGCTAGTTCCAACATTGAAGATTTTATCTCTGTGAGCTTCGGTGTGGTCACTGGAGGATTACCAAAGAATTCTAACACGGTTTCCATGATGGATTTTTGTAAATCAGTAAATTTAGTTATATGATCATCTTACTTATCATTGAGCGATTTTAATGAATTTGCTGTGTTATCGAATGTTAATATTTTATCTGTAATCGTCGAAACATACACCCGGTTTGAGTATACCCTGATCATAAAACAGCGCGATAGTATCTTCTCCTGCGTCTCGTCGTTTAACTAAGATATCATCTAGGGAAACATTACTCGTTTTCAATTTACCCTGACGATTTTGAAATACAACTATTTCATTGGGATCAACACTTGCTAAGTTCAACGTTTCAGCTATTTCATATTCCATGAGTTTTTTATATCACCGGTTGCAGATATTTCAGTGGTTGGTTTCTTCAGCGCTGATAAAGATCTCACCCAAATATCAATCATGTTATTGTAAAACTCTTTCTCTCTCTAAAAAGCGATTACTCGTGTATTCATTTACATTCCGATGAGTTGTTTTTCCGGATATTTGTTTGGTTGTGTCGGCGACACTCTGAAGTTTTTTTATGTTAAAGTTTTTAGCAGCGTTGAGTTAATAAACTATTCCTGGGATTCTCAGACCCTTTCCGCTGTACCATGAATACGGGGTTCCTGGTAGTCTTAGACCTTTTACCTTTTTATACCCCTGCCCAGTTGCTTTCTTTAGTGCCATCCATGCCACAGTACCAACGGCCCTTAACGCTGCCGCTTTAGCCACCGCTGGGGCAGCCGCGGCAATCAAAGCCGAATCGCAGCTAAGAACGGGAATATACCGGCGGTTTTTATCATATGTTTATAGCAGCCGCAGAGAGAGTGATCTGAATACTTTGTTTATCTTTAAACGCATCATTTAAGTGCATTACTTGACGAGTTGTCAGCGACAATTTATTCGCCCCGCCAGACATCTGATTGTGTTTCAGCGTTATTGTGGTTCCACATTTTTGTAGCCGATTCCGATTGCAATTTCTTGAGTTGACCGGGAGTCAACGTGACACTAATATGACTATATGACATTATACAATAACAGATTGATCTAATTGTTACATGTTTTTGGAAAACACTTCATGTTTTCTACTGGCGCATCTGTTACTCTCATTCTTCCTCCAACACATTCGAGTATCATTGATTTATCGCTGAGAATGACAGCAACCGCTCTATAACTAACACCACCAGCAGGGGTTACACGAGCTCTAAAGTGTATATCAACGATGGACTGTTTTGTTAAATCAAGATGTTCCAACGAAAAGTAATAGATCGGATTGAAATTTTTAAAATCATGTTGTGATATTTGCAGACCAGTATCAACATTTTGATCGCGTGCCATATATGCCAACAACCTATGATACACGCGTGCAATATGATTTTTGTCGTAATCAAGTTGTATATCCTAGGATGGTTCCTGTTGGCCATTTATTTTCAACGAGACTTCACTAACACCTAATTTATCAAATATCATATGACTGTGTTCTTGAGAGTTAAATCGATCTCTATTCTGTAGCGCAATAAATATATGACGCTGACTTGAAATACCCTGTCGAGCTGCCAGGTGCCATGTAAATGTACCATTAATATCAGAATCTATAGTATCTGTACTCACTGATAACCATCTTATCAACGATTTTCCTCCTTGGTCCACAAATAATAGTAATCGCTCCTCCGTGGTAATTGATGGAGTCATTACTGCCATCCATAGCGATAGTTTTGATAAAATAAATTTACCGACAGCAAGACCAACTTCATCACTACGCCAGATTGCATCATTATCAGTACCCTTTCTCACGAGTACTACCGAATGCTTTGCTCCATAAATGACTTTTCAGTCATTTCTGCAGAATCCAGTTATATGATGCAGTGGAATCGCGCATGAAAATCGTTGACGATCTCCTTGTAGCATTGCTTTGCGCGTTGCATATCCTAAGATGTAATCGGGATTAGCGCCACCGCAAATATCAAAGGCGGCTGCTGGTCTAGCTCTGTGTTCATAAGAAGCATCAATTGGTTGTGGATCAGATGCGGTATTTTGCGCTGTCCTTACTTTAATATATCGTCGGAGTATCTTGCTAACCTTATTATTGTTGTGGCAACATCAACATCATTCTCAATTGTTTCAATTTCTTTTCCATCAATGAGATATCTAGCGCTAGTAAATAACGTCATAATCCCACTATTGACAAAACCCATGGGTCATTTGCGTATGGTGTATGAGCTGCGACATCTGTTACAAGTTCTCCTTCTACTTCGATAAACGCTTCACATGGTATAAAGTATTTACTGGTATCATGAATCTGAAGTTCGATTCTTGATCGAAGATTTGGTTGCATTGCGTGCTAGGCATAAAATTGATAATTACGTACGAAATCATCCTTAAGCACTGGGGCGTTCATATCAAACGCTGGATCAGGTGACCGTTTGAAGATTTTATTATTTTTATCAAAGTCTAAATCGACGACGTCGACGACTCTGCTATAGTTTATTTAATCCACTTCCCGCTATCATATTTGCGTTTATGTTATCTTGGGCGTTAGTCACCAGCGACGCTAATTTCTAATCCACTGCGTTATTTATTATTTTACTAACACTCGCGGACATTTCCGCTGTAGATGGTAACGGTAACGACGGAGTTGTCAATGGTGGTTTCCTTCGCCGTCGAACTAGCGCTGTTAGTTTATCCCGAGCGGCTCCAACAGCGCTAATACCCTTTTCACGAATAACATCAATGGCTTTCACTGATAATTATTTTGCTAGAGGCGCTACTTTTGGAGCCATTCTTGCAAATAACCTTGCAATGGCATCACCGAGACCATCACCATAGTACGCTTTATAAACTGGAAATCGTGAGTTTACTACATAGACTTTGGTTGGTTTGTCATGGTTGTAGTGTATGATCATTTTATTTAAATGAGATTTATCTAATGCGATGAATTCGTCATCAGATTAGTCACTGTGATAAAATCAGTAGGATTTTCCATTAACTCGCCAATGAAATCTCGATATATTTTAATGTCCGTGATGCCACCTTGAAATAACCGCCTGCAGATATCAGCTGCTCATTAATCAGTTCCGGTGAGTTATTTCCAGCTCGTTTTCTTCCGATGAGAATTTCTAATCGTGTTATATCGCTGAGAATATTCCCAGGTCATTGAATAAGACCACTACCCGAAATTCCACTGGAATATCTTAATCCCTTCCCGGTTGCACCTTGTGTATCTGTTTCATGACTTTCTAAATCCTGAAGATATTTTCTTGTTCCCATTCTTTGTCTCGATTTATTAAAACCTGAAGAAACATTTCATTTTCATTATCTTCATCTCGATCAGATGGTATATACAATGGTTTAGGTGGTAGTTGTTGTTGAGGTTCTTCTTGTTGTTTAGGTGAAAAAGATATTTTCTTTGAAGGTTGTTGTCTTTTTCTTTGCAATTTTTTCGGTTTTTGTTGTTTAAATTCTTCATATTGTTTATACACTGCATCCACCGCATTGATATATCCTATGTATGATGGACTTGTTTTGTTAATTTGACTTGTTTTAGTTTTGATTTTGTAGAGTACACTAGCCCAATGAGTTTATACTTCTAACATACTTATGATGTTCTGGTTTCAACATTTTTTTCTGTTTTCACAAGTCGTAACAACAAGCGAAGGAATTTTTTACTGGTTTAGTCTCATCAATTTCTGCTAAACCCTCCTAGTTAAATCTCGCCCGTAAATCATCTACTGTTCTTTTTTATTCAGGTGGTTTAAGTGGTTCACTTACATCAATATCAACTAGTCGTTCAATTTCCTGCTGAGTTAAAATATCACCGTGGAATTTTTGTACAGCTTGTTTTGTTTGTTCAGTTTCTGTTGCTATTTTTTCAAGTTCACCAATAAGAGGTTTTTCTTCTCTTGTTCCCTCCTTGGGGGGTTTTCCCCATATAGCACGCTCATTAGTTGATATTGTCCCTTCGTTGCTGTGGTTATTGGTCTAAACAACTCTTCAGATCCCTCAGAAAATTGGTCTGAATGCTCTGTCTGGCTTGTAGTTTATTCCTGACAGAGTCGCAGATTGGTATAAATCTCTTAATTGCATCAGGTCGCTCTCGAGCCAATCTAGTCGTTAATGACTCATTAACCATTATTCAAATTGTAAACAATTTTCCAAATTGAATCTAAAAAAAACATATTACACGCCAGTATTAACTTAAACCGACCATCCGAAGGGGGATTTTCGTTTTGTTCAATTAACAATCTTATATTTCTGATTTTTGAATTAAACGTCCTTTTTATTTCATATTCCTGTCCTAATTCCTTTCTTATTCTTTCCACGATAGTAAATAACGGGACAAACTTACTGACGTCGTTACAATATAGAAGGGATTTGCGAATTTAATTCTGAATTCGTTTAATAAGGGCATATGTTTTGGGTAGTACATATTTGTTATTCATAGCGCCGTATTCAATATCCTGGAAGTCGGACATAATTTGATCGCAGTTTAAAATATCAGATGTGTAAATCCCCAGATATTTCAAAATTACAATTTCGGTTATAACCTGATATTTTGAGAATTCATATCATTGATAATTATGTATCTCTATATGAAAAATATATTTCCAGAGATGGACGCCTCAGACAAATGAATTGAATTTTTTGTCCGGTTTTTTTGAAATCGCATGTCGACAAATTCAATATGCAACGCATTGAACAGAAGGTGGACAAATATCGAAATATCTACCGGCCTTAGCTATTGATTGAAATACTATTTATTCGTTATTTGTTGTATTAAAACATCTTACGGGTCTCGCTTTTCTCAAGCATTGTCCAGTCTTTCCTCGTTTCAAATTTTCACTTTGTGTAACAGCTTGTAGATTTGATAAAGAATTGTTCTTAGGATTGGAATCAATGTGATCGATAACAAAGCCATCTTCGATCAATCCATTATGACATACATACACTAAACGAAGGCAGTAATATTACTAGTTCCTAGCGGTAACAATCAAAAGTCCCATACCATTATCTCACCCAACTGCTTTCTTCAGTTTACGATGTCTGACAATATCATCACTAGATGCTTCATAGTTTGTGATCAAGGGATGCGGTCTGAATTCTTGGTTCATTTTTATATACTATACCATTTGTCTAATTAATTGTTTGGTTGAATGATAACACTACTTGAGAATCTTCCGATGTAGTCTTGAGGAGTTCTTATAATTTTGTCATGGACGCTGTCACATTCATTGATGGAGTTTTTAGCTCTCTTATCATAATAACGCTTCAAATTTCTATCGCTTACCACCACAACTCAGACACAACTGCGATTTTCCTCTAACCCCAACCCCACATCGTATGCATGGTAGCGGACCAAGGCTTCCACGTAAGAAATCTTTGCATATGATACTCACAGAACTCCTTTCTGCATGATTTGTTAAACGGGGTCACTGATCCTATCATAAGCCATTTGCGATGATTCATTATATAAAAACTTTCTATTTAAATTCTTGTTTTAATTATAGCATGAAGGAGTTCAAGAGATTATCGAAAATTACGCCCTGGAAAAATGCTAAATTCAATCTCGATAGAGTTTCTGATACACCAAAGGGTAAAATTCGTGATAGAACCATGATAAGTAAAATTCGTGATTGTTTTAATGAATTCAAGCGTAATGGAGCATCTCACTGTTGGTCGACATTTCGAATTGATGGTGACGTTGATGCTACCATAAACGATAAAAGCGCAGCTGTGATAATCTCACATCTTGGGCGGAAAAGGTAATTGTTAAGAATAAAATTCATTATTCATTCAGACACTGGAGATTGGATTATTCGGGATAAATACGAACCCATCTTGAAGGATAAAAGAACTGTCACTGTGACTCGATATTTAAAACCAGGAATTCTGACTGGAATTGACAAACCGTACTACGAGAGATCCTATCCTGTAACAGCAGATGTTTATGGGATATATCCGTTAAATGATAAACCGAGTATTCAAAAACTAGCACCGATGAAACTATCATTGTTGACTTCGTCAAAAATGAATTGTGTAGCAGAACGAATAATAGAACACTTCACAAATGCATTGCGTGGAAACAAACTGACTGATATAAGACGTACAAAAATAAATGAATGGGAATTAACAGTCAAGAAGAACGGAGCAACGATCTTTGATATAGCCAAATTAGAAACATCATTAAGATTCCCAATATCGGTAATGACGAAAACAGGAGAAGTATTATACGAACCGAAGTATAAGTTGAGAGAAGCTCCAATCAAAATTATTGATCATAATGAACACGCGTTGACACCTGCGGTAACAATATTTCGACGGGATAGTACCGTAAAATATCTACCCCCGGAATTTTCCGGAGAAGAGAAACTATTTGATTTTATTCACCAGATGAGTAAAAACGATCCTGTGTCAGTGTGGTTACTTAACTCCGAGGGCAGATTCGATCAATTTGTACGACCCAACGGAGAATTATACCGGACTGAAGCCCTCCATGAGGCGATGAAGAAACTAGCTAGTAGTTTCTCGAAGGGTTTCAAAGACGAACAATTACTAGCAAACTGTTTTACAATTCCGTCGGTTGCAGCTCATTTTGCGAAAAAGAGAAACACATGGAAACCAACAAGAGCTGAATTTCTCACAGACATCAAATCAAGTTGTATAGAATTTAACCACGGTGGATTATGGAATACAAAATACGACCGTGAAACTATTATTTTAGTTGATATAGTCGCGTGTTATCCGGCGAGTTTTCTCGGGTACGGAGAATGCGCTGAATACTTCAAGCGATTTGGACATCCCACACACGAGATGGCCCGTGTTGCGATAAACGGATTACTGCCTGATTTTGATTTAACCGGATTCGCTCGTGTGGTATCATTTGAATTGGCTACAGGACTTCATCCGTGTTGTTATGTTTGGATTGGTAGACATATATCTGAAAAACACTGGATGCCAAAAGTGCTGTTACGGTATATGATTGATTGTAGAATGCTGATATCGCTCATTGTCAGTGAAACGATTATTTACCTATCGAGCTCAGACTGAAGTCTGGTTACCACAAAATGATAGTCTAGATAGTATAATCAGCGAACAACGAAAACAGTTTCCCGATCTCGACAAAGATTATATCAATGGTCCAAACAGCTATTTGAAATCAGAAACAAAGACGCAAAAGATATTGGTAGAAGAATAATTGGTAAATTCACTCAGGGTGGAAAATAGCGTTGAGTACGATTTATTATCGCGGATATAACATCTAAGAGTATATATGTGGATCGTAAAGACGCTTTCTTGTCCGATGGAACACAATTTGGTACAATTGTTACTTACGCAGACGGAGAAAATCTTCAGTATACACATTTGAGGGCGTCTATGCTAGCTTATGCTTCTATCAATTTATTTTCGATGTTAAATCCTGACATGGCAGTTAGAGTAGCTACTGCTTCATTTTATATCAACGTGAAACACAGCGAAGAAGTGGCTGAATTCACTAATTCTGACGAGAGTTGGGGATCATGGAGAATTAAGCTGGAAATGATGCATGATTATTCCAAGTCAGCAGTTGTTACGATTGAAAACAATTACTTGAAAAATAATCAGATATCAGAACTATCTAATGCACGGCAGATATCTGATCCAATATGTAGATATAAAACAGTTTATTTAAACGAATGTGTTGGATCAGGAAAGACGGCTCGTGCGATTAAATTATTTCGTGGGAAATCAAACATGATCGTACTAACACCAACACACAGACTCTTCAGAGAGATGAAGCAACGAGGGGTAAATGCTTGTACATATCACAGTTTCTCTCGATGGAAAGGCGATGAATGGACTTCTGATCGAATGGGTGATTTATTCCTGAAGTCGTTATTTGGGATGAAATATGCACGGTATCGTTAGATGTATTACAAAAGTTTCTCAAGTGGTTATTGCTAGCGAATACAAAAGTCGTCATGTGCGGCGATCATGGTCAACCACCACCATTTGTCGGTTTATCCCCACATGATTGGCTAAAGAATGTTGTAGACTATTATGAGAAATTAACACCGATCATAGAGCACTTGATGAACAATTACGTTCAAGAAACTAATCAGATTACAACCGGATAGAATCCAATGTGAAATAGCGCGTGAAATAATTTCAGAAACACCATTAGAATATTTCTGGGAAGCGTGGAGACCAAACGATTTAATATTGGCGAGTAGAAAACTAGTCCGAGACACACTTCAGATGAAGTTATTTGAATTGCATAAAGAAAAATTTACAAAACTTCCAGTACCGTTGTTTTATAGACCATCGGATACACGAAAACAGAATATCAAAGTTGATATTCCAGGACAGCGTGAAAAGCAGAATTTAGTATTAAATGATATTGTGTTGCTTGATATCAGCGTCGTCGAAGATGAATTGCGTGCTGATAAATCCCCATGGACGCTAGGTTACGCAGCGACAATACATTTTTCACAGGGATTGACTATATCAGATACAATTGTTTGGATGGCGGATAATAACATCGAGTGGTCAATTTTAGTTTATCTCGCAGTGTCCAGAGTACGAAGAATAAATCAGCTTCGAAGAGTTGTTTTAGATGATAATGACACTACAATAAGTGATATTGTCAGCCTTGACTCTGTCAAGGACATAATCAGAAAAAAATGTTCTGGTTAAAACAGCAGGATGAAAAAAAAATAATGGAGAATTTGATATTGATGCTGAATTAATAATTACGCTGAAGCAACAACAGAATAATCACTGCGCGAGCTGCAATTGTATAATGCGTTGATGCTGGTCGGATAAAGATCCTCGACAATTTACCGTAGACTGAAAAGATAGCAGCGTAGGTCATACTAGAGATAATGTGATGCTGCCTTGTCTTGAATGCAATAGACGCAGAGGTGCTAGTTAAGACCACGCGGCGGTAATTGAGTGTACTCGGGTATCACTTGCAGTTGTTCACGAGTAAATCCTCGCTGAGGAGCGGTCAAATCCAGTCTATAGATTGCTGGTCTACCCGTCGATCCTGTTATTCCGGATATTTTATGAGCGGTGACACTCGCAATAGGATCAGTAGCCCTTTTTGTGCCACCTTCGAGTTCTCCTGGTTCGTATAAATACCTAACAGTGACATTACCGAGAATTGGTTGTTTTGAAAAATCTTTTTGCGGTTGTACGCATATAGACTTACTTTTAATGGCGTTGTTAGGTTTCATATTTATCGTTCTAGTAATCTCATTATTTAGCGCGGTAAATACGCCTGGTAATTTCTTGACCCATTCACGCGATCGTTTATCCTGAATAAATTCCTTCGCGTATTGATATCCAAATAACCGCTCAGCAAGTGTACGAATAAATCGTTCAACAATTGCCTGATCGCGATGTAGTGCAGTATGTCCTCGTCTGATAGTGACATTATGATGCTTCATTGTTGATAACACTGCACCCTGAAATTCCTTGCCAGGATCAACTTGTAATAGATTTGTCTAGCTCAGAGGACCCTTTCGATAAATCCTTTCAAATACAAAAGACACTTCAGTCGATGATTTTGTCTTTAGCGGCTCTGCTTGTTTGTATCGACTCGCAACATCAACTACAGTTAACGCGTATTTATAACCACCATCATGTGGCAGAAATAGTATATCGTCCTGATGAACTTCATTAGGGACGGTCACATCAAAATGCGAGTAGTTAATTTCTTTAGGCGGCGGTAGATAAATTTGCCATATCGCCTGTTTGGATAACCAATCCGCTGCAGTGGTATTTTTCACCGCTGCGGCGCTAGCGAGTTTACCGATTGCTGCTTTGCCCCTCCAGTATCATCTTGGAGAATAATAAATAGATTCCATGTTGTTATTAATTACCGGCACCTACCATCAATTTACCTTTCATCGCCGATTTTACTAAACATTAAGCCAATTTTTTTTGAAGGATTTATCAGTGATATAATCCAACGCATGAATTAATTTTACATCTGCGAGATGTCTGTGTTGCAGATTACTGCTTTTGTAAGCAACATCATGAGCATGACACGCCTTATCAATAGCGTTTATTGGGTTTTCGCCCGGTCGAGGTTGGTTTTGATTATCGAGTCTGATATCGAGTCTAGTCCCCGGCCCACAATATATACCCTGGAAGATGTTTTTCTCCTGGGTATTTTGCCCAAGGTGTTCCTGGGAGTTTAGCTAGCTAGGCTGCGATATCACCTCCTCGTTTTTTTTTTAAAATCCTTGGAAACAAATCTAAATTTCTTTGTACTACATTGTACGCATTTAACAGAAAGTGCTAATCAGTTATTGCTAGTTGTAATGGTAGTCAAGTCATCATTACCAGTACGCTTCTTACATTTTACTTCTTACAATATAGATCCATAATTTATATACGATAACATGAATGTAATTAATTATTCAGCTTCCCGACGACCGGAACCTATTAAACATCACGCGATGTTGCCGAATTCAATTAGAATGATTATAATTGGACCATCTAGAAGTGGCAAGACAGAATTGTTACTTAAGTTAATAACGAGATGGATGAAATGGGACAAGTTGTATTTGATAGCTCCAAGTCTAGATGATCGACGATGTTACAATGTGTTAAAAGATTTTAACGACGAAGCGGTAGAAGAATCCGGCGAGGGTTATATTGAGTTTATAACCGATATCGATGAAGCACCGAGCATTGATGATATTGATGGTGATATTAACAATTTAGTCGTATATGATGATATCATGTTAGACAATCAAAAGAAGCCCGCTAGGATATTTTCCAGCGGTAGGCATAAAAAACTGACGTGATATATGTTACTCAACGATACACTCAAATACCAAAAGTGATCAGAGATAACTGCAATTTGTTATGTATATTCAACGGAGTTGATACTCATAGGCTACGAAATATTTGGTAAACTTGGTGCGGTGGTGATATGGATCATAATCGATTTAGAAATTTCTTTAGTCACGCTCAGTCAATCCCACACGGATTTGTGACGATAAATTTATCAGACCCGCAAACGCGATATCGTGTCGGACTTGATAAGTTATTCGGTTAACCCATAGCAGCAAAGGGGGCGGCGACAACGACAATGGCGTCTTTGAGGTAACCTCAATTCGGCCTCAATTTACCGAATCGACTCTTATTTTATAATTTTCGATGAAGCCTCAGTTTGCCGAATCGACGCCTCTAAAAACTTGCAAAATAGACGATTCTATATAACACTTTCGAGGAAGCCTCAGTTTGCCGAATCGACGCCTCTAGAGCTAACATTTTATAGGAAGCCTCAATTTACCGAATCGACGCCTCTATAGCTCTGTACGATTCGCCCCTTCTGCTGCTTTGGATATTCTCTGGAAAATGATATTATGTACCAAATTAATGGTCAGTACACTTTCTGTTTACAAAACCATCGGCACGTATTGCTAAATACATGGTTTGGGTTGATTTGCTTTTTATAGCTATGAGGCACATCAGATATAAGTAAACCAAACCATTGGATGTATTTTGATTGATCTTCGTCACTACGTCAGCCGCTTGTTCTTGAATCCTAAATTCATGAAATAGTTAAAGAGAGGATGGTCGTTGGAGTTCGAGTAGATAATGTGAATTGCATATGCACATACCGATAGTGGTTATTTAAGCCTAAAACAAAATAATAAAAAATGTTCGGTGCTTATACTCTTTTCCATAGTCTCCAGAAAGAAAAAGTAGCTTATAGAAATTCTTTTCTCAGACATACGAAATTTTCTCACAGGTTATTGTCACTGGATTGCGAAAGGTTTTATTATGGTTTAATATTGCCAACATTTTGTGCGTAAACTTTCGCTGATATGTCAAATGTACGAAAATGGACTAATGTATGTGGCTACAGAACTCATTACGTCTTATCGTACAACACCTGGATACTTCACACACGTTCCAAACATTCCATAACTGGTGATTTTTCTGTCCAGTAGACTTTTTCCGATTTTGATTCTTTTCCAAAAAATGTCTTCTCTCTTTTACTTCTATCTTCACTTAAATACTAGAATCATTTTACTAATTGTTAAAACATATGGTGTCGTTGCAAATAATTGGAAAAGTTTTTTCTTCTCATTTCCTTGTGCTAAGAGTTGATCTGCCATTTACTTTCATTTTCCAGTCATTACATAATCTTGTAATTTTTTATAATTATACAAATATATTGATAATATTATCACAAATTAAAACATATTAATGATTCCACAATTTAATTGGAAGTTTAATTTTTCTTACATTCAGCATCATTTAATTTATCTAAAAATGTTTTCACTAAGAATGACATATGGAACTTTGATATGTACACCTAATTTAGAAATTATAGCTACGCCGATTAAATTGCTAACATATGTAACCATAGTTGGTTTGTATGCAAAGAGCACATTGACAGTTCCTTTGATTTAAATGTTCTAAACGATCTCATTTTTATGTGGATATTTGAACATATGGAATCTGGAACCTCTGTGAAGATTGCAATTCCAAAAATATATTCCTCTAAATATTTGTCGTCACCCAGAGTTCCACGGGATATTAAGTATGGAGTGGAAAGGAAAATGTAGAAAATTGATTGTTCGTTAAGAGTTTTGAGTAATACGTGCTACTTTTTGTTTTGTTTGGTTTTGTTTTGACACGAGATTTAATCCATAGGTAAATTTAAAATGCATTTATGTAGTGTCTGGAAATTCTCTACTCAAAATATGCTCAAATCTTAGATCACTTCTTTGTTAAAGAAAAGACGCGATAGAGAATAATTTGTTAAAAGTCGTGGAAGTCCCGTTAGAATCGTAAACGTTTCTGAATCACATATTTTTTTAAAAAACAAGACAAAAACAAACTCATCAATCCATAACATGCCACGTCAACATAGCGACAATTCAGCATTGACCACTCATTTTTACCAAAAGACTCTAGTAGTTAAATATAAAAAATAATCATCATTTTGCATTATGTAGATAATAACGTGAAATATCATGGACATTATAATAATGTCTACAAACTATATTGTCATTTATATTCAAATTTAGCAATTGATACTGTGTATTTGCTTGCAGGTTTGGATGGGATAAGAGGTTTGTCAAGACTAGCTGTGCTACAAGATTGGATGAGATAAGAATTTGGTCAAAACTATCTGTGTTACAAAGAGTTTGGTCAATGCTATTTCTGTTACAAGATTAGATGGAATAAAAGTTTGGTCAAAGCTACCTGTGTTACGAACGTTTGGTGGGATACGAGTGTGGTCAAGGCCAGTTGTGTTACAACAGTTTGGATGGAATAATAGTTTGGTCAAGGCTAGAAGTTTTATAACAGTTTGGATGGGACACGAGTTTGATCAAGGCAAGTTGTGTTACAAGCGTTTGAATGGAAAAATAATGTGGCCAATGCTAGTTGTGTTACAACAGTTTGGATGTGATAAGAGTTTGGTCAAGGCCAGTTGTGTCACAAGAATTTAGATGGAATAAGAGTTTGGTCACGGCTAGTGGTGTTACAAGATTGGAGTGGAAGGGACTGATTAAGAAAGACATGCAAGACTTCCATCTCGATTTTAAGGGAGCTGCCCTGAAAGAAAGATTGCTAATATTGAAATAAGCATCATCCTTGACGATATCAAGATTGTTAAGATTGAATTAAGCAGAGTCAACGCCGATATCAAGATTGCTAACATTGAAATATGCCGCGTCATCGATGATAGCAAGATTGCTAAGATTTAAATAAACAGCGTTCACCCCGATATCAAGATTGTTAAGATTGAAATAAGCAGCGTCAACACTGATAACAAGATTGTTGAGATGGAAATAAGCAGAGCCAACCCCGATATCAAGATTGCTAACACTGAAATATTTAGCGTCAACTCTGATAACAAGATTTTGAGATTGAGATAAACAAACTCAGTTATAATAGCAAGATTGCTAACACTGAAATATGCAGAGTCATCCCTGATAACAAGATTGCTAACACTAGATTATGCTGCGTCAACCCCGATATAAAGTTTGCTAACACTGAAATATGTAGCGTCAACCCTGATAACAAGATTGTTAAGATTGACTTGAACAAAGTCAGTCCTGATAGCAAGTTTGCTAACACTGAAATATGCAACGTCTCTTAAAAAAAGATGGCCGCTATCGCTTAACCGGCTTAATGATGCTCTTCCGTGTTTGTGCTATTTCTCATGAATTGTGTTATTGTTGTCTATTTTTGTCTGCAATATTGTGTTTCATCATGCATTGGCTGTTCAGTTCGTATGTGTTCCTTCATCTCCTTGCTTTTGAAAACGAGAAAAAAATATAATATTTCTCAGCTGTTTTGTTCCACTGTTAAAAAGTCCTTTGTATTTGAGAAAAAGAAACGCGATAACGTGATCGCCAGTAAACCTGTTTCTGCTATGATGGACACTCATTAATTGTTTTAAATGACCACACCTTGGCTCTTCATACAACATTGTGATCAAGACTAAACGAACTGGTACTACATTAGTCATTACTTAAATGTAAACGGAAGCAAGAAAAAAGAAACTGTGTTTCAAAGCTGGCCCGCATAGAACAGTTATCTCCATTTCGCCCTTTAAAGAAATAAATTACGAAATTTGGCGGTTGATTTTGATAATGTTGATTCTTCTCAGATTGTTCTCCGTTGTGTCAACTGTCCCAGAGATACCATTGTGTATTGTATTCAACGCCCGCTCAGTAGGTTCACCGGGAAACGCACAAAAAAGTTAATTTTATCAACGACCAGAATATCGAGGTCTTTTTATTCACATAAACATGGCTAAAATCATCAGGCGATGAGCCCAAGTGCGCGGATTTAACACCCACCACTTACTCCACCAAGTCGTCTCCTCGCAACGCTCGCGGAGATGGGATTGCTGTCATCACAAAGATTACCATTATACAATTCTTAAGTAAATCACAACCTTCGATTAATATCACATATCGTTTGAACTAGTCAAAATAAAACTCACACTGGAACAAAGATCAGTCTATTTTTTCTGTTATTATCGCCCAACTCCTAGTAGAAAAATCAAGCTAACTGAATATCTCTTTTTGGAGCAGTTTCCGAATCTTCTGGAGTAGGGTTTTTCGAAAGGTGGCAACCTAATTTTTCTTGGGGATTTCAACTTTCACTTTGACTCTCCTGGAAACCCATACACGTCAAAACTCCTACATTACAATACCACCCATAAACCTGGTCACATTTTAGACTGGATTCTTCATAGACCTGATGATAATATTGTGCAATCCACCTTTTCCGTGTTGACCTCTATTTGATAAAATAATCATTTTTATAATTTTTGACGGTGATTAGTCATCGCGGTAAAATATGATATACTCGAAACAGCTGCGTTGTGAAACCCTATGATTTCCAATTGCGGATTTTCCAGATTAATCATCGCAGAGAGGATTTAACCACTGAAAGAAACCATGCGAAAATTTTATAAAAATTGGTCTGTACAAGGTTGTTCCTATAGACGCTCCAAAAATCCAACGATGCTCCAAATTAATGATATACGTGATAAATATATGACAAATATCGGAGAGGCACAGATTACTAGATTAACCAGAGAGAGGTTAGCCGCTATTAAAAAATTTCTTCCAGTGAGAAATTCTTTTAGTGATAATCTCCAAGCGAGACAACAGCAACGACTTGATTTCGCCGCTGATACTGAACAATTATTTAAGCCGATAACTACGCCTATTGAAAAGGTTGTTACAGCTGCTAATAAAAAAGCAAAACAAACAAAACAGCTTCCTGTTAAAGTTGAACAACCTCAATCAACACAGCCTCAACCAGCACAACCTGAACAACAAGATTAAATTGTCAAAACTGTTGAGGAAACTGTTAGTGAAAGAATTTCCTTCAGCAATGAATTTCTTCCGGGTAAACGTGATTAAATAAAAAATATGAGATTCAAAGATATAACAGATATGGCTAATTTTTTTCGTTTCGAGTTTCAATTACAGAAAAAATTATATGCAATCTGAACATATCGCCATGGATAAAAAAAATATGGCGAAATGGATTAAATCGTGCTATGACCCGTGTAACTAAGTATCTGATCAAGATGAAATTTATAATATTCTGATGGATAAAATACAAAACGTTGAATCGCCTTCAAAAAAACAATCAGATCCCGAATTACTCCAATTATCAGAAAGATCAAAACTGTTAGATATTGAGAAACTTTCTTTGGGTGCAACGGGTACAACAAGTAAAGGATATTCTATCGGTGATGTTCCTTGTTCACGAAGTATCCTCGATGATATATCACGATTGGAGGTACTCATGGGGGGGGGGGGAAACGAGCTAGAAATAATTCCCGGAGATAATTAATGAATCAGCTGATATCTGTCAGAGGTTATTTCAAGGTGGTTTATGGATATTGAATTATATCGTGGTCTCATCGATGAATTAAATGATGATTATCATAGTGACTATTATCAATATCACCGGTGATTTATCACCGAATAGATACATAACATTTAAATAAAATGTATAGTAATAAACCAACCAGAGTTTACGTCATGAACTCGAGATTACCCGTATATAAAGTATACCACAGAGATGGATTGGGTAATGTCGTCTCGGGATTGTTCACTAGAATTGCTCCAAAAATTAACCCCGTTGGTAAAGAACTAGCATCAAAAGCTATAGGTGCCATTGGTAGTAAGGTATTTGGCACAGTTGGTGATCTAGCTGGTAGCGCGTTTAATACCACCAAGGAAAAACGTATGTCGTTATTTCGAAGAAAACGAAGAAACTTACCGTCTACGGAATTAATGCCACCTTGGGAGAGTAAAGTGATAAATGAAATAGTAGCTAAAAAATTGGCCCCCTTGGCTCAATCAGATGATGATTCCCAAAGAAATATTGTTGCTAATTTGATCGCTGGTTCTTGTCTTAGAAGATTATGATTTAGATCAGCGGATATATAATAAAAATGTTCCAGTCGATTTCCGATGATGCTTTGGATATGGATGCACCCGTTTCGCAATATGATTCTCCAAGCGATTTTCAATTTTTCTCGTACAACGCGATATATCCCAATGCTAGATCACGAAATGAACTGATGATATCTCTAAATACTTTTTGCCGTGTGAAGCTTTCCTCGATGTGGAGGGACAACTAGTAAGAAATGATTGGGAAAATACTCAGTATAATAATCTTTCAACGAGTGCAATAGGATTCGTCAACAATGGTGTAATGGCGTTATTTAGCAGCGCGCAGTATTTGATTAATTCTAATAGGATATAATCCATCGATAACGACGTTGATGTTGCAACCATGATACTAGGACTAGACTCCGATGACTTTATCCGGTCTGTCGGTCACTCAATCGTGTTCGCGAAGGATATCACTGACAATGCTGATCATAATCAGTTTGTCGTAAGACGGCAAAAGAAAGTTACAGCTGCTGCTGATGATGTTGATGTTGATGTTGAAGCTGTTGCTATTAAACAAAATGATAATTTTAGTCTTGGATTTTCAAATCAAAAAATGATGTTAAACCGCGATGGAAGATTTTCATGTGCGATTCCTCTTTCTCATATCTTTAGATTTTGTCGAGATATTAGAAAAATTATCTTTGGATCTAGTCATACCGTGGTGCTAATGAGAAAATCAAATGATGATGCTTTTTGGCATGGTAATGATGTAGATGATGGTGAAATAGTTCTATCCAAGCTAACGTTATGGATGCCGATAATGACTCCGTCGCTCGATATATAAACTCGTTTGTTATCTTTTTTGGAGCGCGGAAGAAAATCACTATTGTCATGGTTGGATGTTACAACAGCTACTGCGACACATACCGCTGTTGGGATCTTTATCTGGAAAGTCGCATTAACAAAAAATATTTCCGCGCCTAGACATATTTTATCGCGCTACAAAGTAAACATCGAGTAGAAGGAGAGAATAGACAGCTGCGTAGTCATATGATATTTGATAAATTAAACGTCAATTAGGTATCAATGCGAAGAACCAATCAACATGAACCCGCCGAAAATCTTCTGATCGATTATCCGAATAATCAAATAGGTCGTGTGTATCATCGTTTGTGGTCCTATATGGGACGATCAAAATATTGATACCGGATTACAAATATCACAATTTGATTTTCAAAATTTGTATCCGATCTATTAGTTTTCATTGCAATAATTTGATTTCTCTAAGCATTCCGTCTTTGATGTAAAATTTCAAGCTCATGTAGGAGCTCTTCCTCCTGATGGTGGATCATACAGAGTAATCGCAGTAATGCTTAGTAATAAGACATACTCGAAGGAGGTAATGGAAAAGTGAGAGTAATTGATGCACCGGTTGAAAAAATGTAGCACTTATATGCTCTGTTACTTAAATAAAAATGTCGTATAGTCATGTTAATATTACCTTGACACCTTGTCAGTTAAAGAAATTACAATCGAAAACCTCTGCTGCGTGTGGAGCAAAGATAACCCTGAAACGTGAACAGATAGTTAACGAAGTAACAAATAAACTATCCCTTACAAAAACTCAACATTTTAATAATGCTATAAAAGACTGGTACAGAACTCCAGTTGGAGTTTTCATCCGTTGCGATTTCCAGTATGATCATATTCTGTGGATTTCTTCCTCTTTTCATCCAACTCGCTACTGGTGCTCTCTCTCTGGTCTTGTTGGTTGGGGTGTAAATAAAATAGTAGATAACGTTACTGGAAGAGGATATCAGGCGCGAGGATATAAGGAGTAATACTGGGTATTATGAAGTTAATGCTCCTTAGTACCAGTGAAAAGGCTTGGCGTCATTTTCACAATAATGTAACCGGACAAGGATACAAAAAAAGGAAAATGCTTCCGAGTACCAGGCATCCTATTCACCAGATGCATCCCCATCGGACATTAACACCGATGATTCCAAGGTCAAATTTTTATTTAATCAACGCGGTAAAAAAACTCTCCCGTGAAACATTTCAGAGGTGTTTTCATGAGAGATCAATTACCAAATCAACTACGTATCCCAGAAACGGGTATAATTAATCTCGATGATAAAACCGAACCTATAACTCATTCGGTAGCTTATGCGATACATCCACGATGTATCATTTATTTTGACTCGTATGGATTAGCACCGCCACTGGAATTTCTTAAATATGTAACGCAATTGAAAATACCTGTTTGGTATTCAGCGTTACTCAAGCAGATATTAACTGATATTCCGACATGCTGCCGAGAAGTCATTAATGTGTTAACGGCGATATCAACGTCTCCTCATCTACCTCATAAGGATGTTCACGATTATACCAGCTGTTTAAAAAGAGATCACCAAAACCCGTTGGTGTTTCTCTCGAACGAGTAAACAGACACATATCAAAAGCGATCACAGACAGATTAACAGCACTCGTTGATAAGTTTATATCATCGGAGGAATCTTTTAAAACACTCAATGATAAGTATGACGCTCATATAAATCAATTTGCGGGTTTACAATAATTCATTACCGAATTTCAACTTCCCATTTACAATTTCTTTGGGATTCCACCTGTGACAACGCCGAACCTAGCCGCTGTAAAAACCGATGTTGACGATATAAAAATATACGTGAAGAATATGATACTCATATTATCGCGTATAATAGATTTTATCAAGATCAATTCGATTTTGATATCGAGTTTATGAGATTCCTAGGAGGAAAAACACCACGGGATATCACATTGAATATCGTCGATGTAAAAACCGCTATTGATAAACTAGCAACGCTTCAATCCACATATGAAGATAACGTAAAACAATTTCTAAATAGTCGTAAAAACATCAATAATAAATTCTTTGGTGGGCCCGTAGATAGCATAGATGTAAAACACCCGGATATGAAAGCATCCATCGATGAGATCATGAAAACGCACGAGGCCATCAATGATGATTTTCCGAGGATGATAACCACGCTTGAAGAAACAATAATCACAAATATTGTAAACTTGGTATACACGATCCAGCACGGGGAATTTGTTTGGACACCGGAGAATAACACGCTAGAAATCATTGCAACCGTTAAGGGAATTTACAGATTATCAATTTTGTCTCCGATCCGGTTTCATATTGCAACGAGGGATATATCATCCACCGGTGAGAATAATGCAATATCAGCGATCATCGACAAAGATTCAACTGCGAGATTCGATATAGTCAACGCGGATAGAAATTTAGTTAGGGCGTCAATAACATGGTACGTATAACTCGTAGTAGATTTGAGTAAAGAACTTAATTGAAATCGTCTCTTGTTTAATAACAATGTTGGAGACATCACCTCACCACAATCGATACAATCAGGTGTTACAACTACAAGCTAAACTTATGTCGCTCACCGAGGAATATCAAACAAAAATAAAAAATATCGACGAAGAATTATCGCCATTGATGTAACCGTGTACTCGGTTTCAGGTGTAGTCACCGGAGCTGGGATAGTACTTTATATGGTGATAATGATCTCCTCGGTTGTTAGTCCAATATGTGTAGCCGCAGTGACAACCATCGCGGGAACAATTTCTATAATAACTAGAACAATATCGTGTAGTCAACGTAAATTACAAGGTTTAAGTTTCATACCGTATAAACAGCGTACTCGCAATTATCCGCGAAGATATCATCGTCGCTCGACGATACAACAATATCCGATGTGGAGTTCTCCTCGTTCGTGAACATCTAAGAATGCACGATGTCAAAATTAAAAAAAACAAGATTATAAAAACAATAACATCGCAGTAATTACTTCAATGAATAGCGGAGAACACCGCTCCTGTGCAACGATATCAATGGTATCAAGGAAACCGTAATTCACGTTTGAATTTACAACTCCGATTCCAGCAAAAGAGATCGCGTTAACTCAGATTCGAGTACATTATGTCTGTCCAAATGTTAGATCGGAACCATTCGGGAAGAATATACCCAATAACAGTTTTGTGTTCTCGTATAAGAATAACCCGACGCAACTCCTGATTTGCACACAATATATCTTCCAAGGAGAAGTTATGATATCTAAAATATCAACGCTGAGATTCAACGTAAAATGGGATTAATCAGATTAATGACTGGGGAAAAAAGACAAAAAATGAAGAATATCCCATCGAGATAACCGCCTATGAACCATTGTTGTCCGCATCCATTGACATAAACTCAGCGGAATAATCCGTTGATATCTATCACAGCTCAATCAGAGATGTACTAGGATGGCCGGAGGATCCATCAACTCTCGCTGATATTAATAAACCGCGTTTACCCGAGCCAAAAAGATCTGATTGGATCACCGATGACACACCTGTATCTGAGCCTGGCTTAGATTATGGGTATTATAATAATTTTCATCTTTTAAAAACCGAGCCAGATTTGAAATACGAATATGATGTTTACGATGTATCAGGGAGCTACGAAGATTTAACATACGGAAATATAGTATGGCGTTTTGATCTTCCTGAGGGAGGATTTATTATCACATTAAATCAATTACGCGGTATTTTAGTAATATTAAACAATTATATCAAACAAAATTACAACAACTACGATATCGTTTTCAACAATCTATTCGTGTTATCGCAATCACTCCTCACGAGGAGGTACTTGAACGGATTCAAACGCTAAATAAAATTACCGCCGATATGGATTATCTCAATGCGAGATTACTTAAGATAATAATTGATGATAGCGGTCCCGAAAAACAAATGCTTTTAACAATGATTGAGCTGACCAATCATACATTCCCCGATTATAAATTTACGGAATATAGCGAATTAAAAAAAAAACGCTTAATAAACTCATCGATGAATATTTCCCTCGGATACACGAGCATTGGCTTAAATCTATCCTCACATCGATGTTCTCCGCTACGATAAATCTCCCAATGGAACAGATAGACATCAATCACCGAATACCGCCGACGGAAAAGCGGTAGTCGCGATACATCTTATTTGCGATGCCGTGATAAACAGTTATAGCAGTAATGTATCATCGTCGGATCAGGCGAATCAAAGTTACATCCTGTATATGGTTTACCTCGAATGTTTCCCCGGGGGGGGGGGATCGATTATATATAATCCAATTAATTTGGTATTCCTGGAAACGAGTAATTCTTCAATAGCAAGAATGAATTTCAAACTGGTCGATCATGAGTTTAACTTCATTGATTTGTCAGGTGATGAATTACAAATCACCCTCGATGTGAAATCGTAAATCCGAAGGAGTTCAAAGGGATTCTCGTCATTGAACTTCAAAGCATTTCAACTTTCATCGCAAATGAAAAATATTCGATGTTTCTCAAATTTAAATTCTTGGAATTGAATTATAATTACAATAATGTACACTCACGCGCAAGTCTTCGTCTAAGACAAGAATAAACTCGAGGATGCTATTAGAAAATCATTCTCTGAAACGATCATTGGTAACTTTGAAATCAACGAAGATAGATTAGGCGAGGAAAATTTTCTGCTGACGGATCATCAACGTGATCCCATAACGATGATTAGTTGTAGTCGCGATCAGATAATGAATTCTGTTCACTCGTGTATGACCGTTGATCGTCTTAAAGAAAAATTGAACTCGGATAATTAAAATTGAAAAAGCCATTAAATTTTACTTGTACGCGTGATTTCCGAATATAATTTTCGATCATATATTTTTTTTATTCCCATGAAACTCGTTTATTATTTCAGAATATTGTTTTTGAGTATAATTGTTTTGGCAAAAAAAATCTACTATTGATATATAAGTGCGCCAACTTATCTTACCGCCGACGACGAAAAAAAAATAATGTTGTTGAGAGGAGCAAAACATCCTCGTGAAGTATTCCACGAATAAAAAATTGGATTATCGCGGTTGTATAAAATATGGCCAAAGGAACCAATGTCAGGTAAACGCGTGGATCTGCCGAGGAGTATCGCGCTGCAATCAAACAGCAGCGTGAAAAACAACGACTAATGAAATACAATAATGACATCACCGAGTATAATAAAAAGTCTCCACGAGAAGACAAAAAAAAATGTACCATAGGGCGGAATTAGATAAAGCTTTCCGCGATGGTAAATTTCATGATATTATATATATATATATATATATATATATATATATATATATATATATATATATATATATATATATATATATATATATATATATATATATATATATACCAATCAAAAGAACACCGATAAATTTTCTTAAATGAAAATCGTTTTACGATGAAAGTTCATTAGAATTTCTCCACAAATATTTATTTTCGAATTCTTTCTCCGTGGATTCAGTCAACGACTTTTCGATGAATATTTCACCGACGGTTTTGAAAAGCTTTCTTAGCATCGCCGACACGGGAATGAAGTCCTGTTCGGGAAAATTCCCCGCGTTAAAAATCTTCGATTTTCAATTTTCATTAATGATACGATTTCGCTGCGAAAGAGAATATTTGTTACGCGAAATTCAGATTAGTACGTGGGAAAATTTAACCGTCGCGCTGAAGTTATTTTTGAGTATTCAACGTCGACGTAATCACTGCTAATTAATTTACTATGATGATACTGTCGTATACGATCGAGTTTTTTTCAATTCGGCGATGTATTCATTGTTCATTATATGATAATTTTTTTCTCTAAGTTTAATTTTATCGTTGGAAAATTTCTTGTCGCGTAATCAATCACAGGGGTTCATATCCGAGATTATCTTCTTCAGCAGCCGATGTAACTTACGATGTTCTGCATTTTGGTTTAAATTTGCAATGTTCTTTTATACTTCAACATAATCCAGCGAGATAAACATTCAATATATTGAAACGCAGATTTTCATATGCTGACCCGAGTGGGGAGGGATTTGTGAAATGATTATTGAGGCTTAATGTTTGTACTCTTTAAATTGTAAAGTCGTACTATTGTTGTAGTGTAGCATGATATTGCATCTCGTTGAATTATAGTGTGCCATGCCATTGCATCTCAGTGCATTCTACAGTGTACCATGATATTGCATCTCATTGAATTCTACAATGTGCCATGATATTGCATCTCATTGAATGATACAGTGTGCCATGCCATTGTATATCATTGAATTCTACAGTGTGCCATGCCATTGAATCTCATTGAATTATACAGTATACCATGATATTGCATCTCCTTGAATTATACAGTGTGCCATGCCATTGCATCTCATTGAATCGTACAGTGTACCATGATATTGCATCTCATTGAATTATATAGTGTACCATGATATTGCATCTCATTGAATTCTATAGTGCACCATGATATTGCATGTCATTGAATTATATAGTGTGCCATGATATTGCATCTCAATGAATGCTACAGTGTGCCATGCCATTGCATCTCATTGAATTATATAGTGTACAATGCCATTGCATCTCATTGAATTCTACAGTGCGCCATGATATTGGATCTCATTGAATTATATAGTGTACCATGATATTGCATCTCATTGAATTCTACAGTCTGCTAAGATATTGCATCTTCTTGAATTCTACAGTGTACCATGATATTGCATCTAATTGAATTATACAGTATACCATGATATTGCATTTCCGTAAATTATACAGTGTGCCATGCCAATGCATCTCATTGAATCATATAGTGTACCATGCCATTGCATCTCCTTGAATTATATAGTGTATCATGATATTGCATCTCATTGAATTCTATAGTGTACCATGATATAGTATGTCATTGGATTATAGTGTACCATGATATTGCATCTCATTGAATTCTATAGTGTACCATGATATTGCATGTCATTGAATTATACAGTGTGCCATGATATTGCATCTGAATTGTATGCTACAGTGTGACATGCTTAATCTCGGTTGAATGCTACAAAATAGCAGGCTATTGAATCTCAATTGAATGTTACGGTGTGCCATACTATCGCATCTCTGCTGAATACTACAGTGCACCATTGCATTGCATCTCAGTTGATTGCTACATTGTTCCATGCTATATTATCTCATTTAAATGCAACAGTGTCTCATGCTATTACATCATACTAAAATGTATTTTGGTTAGCTGATACTGGATGTCAAATTGGAACCATGATAACGTAAGATTTCGTCCGGTAGAGACCCAGGTTGATATGAGTTTTCGTTCTGAAGGAGTAACGATGACTGATTACCATCATTTTCATTGGGGTATAACTGGATATTGTAAGATATATTTTAGTGAAAATCCCATGTTCATTTCGAAGACGTGACCATAACAAAATTGTCAACATGATAATTGTGGCGGTCATATCAGACGTTAGATAGGCACCATTTCTTATATAAAATATACATCCTAAGAAGTCTCATGATACAAATCCCACTGTGGGTAAAACCACCTGTTAAAGATGAGTTTGTCGTCTTCTGAGTTTTACGCTCATTGTAATAAACACGTGCTAGGGTATACATGGTGGTCGGTATATTTAGTGGAGGAATAACCAAAGAAGACCAAGTAAAGAACAACCAACCCAACGGGAAGGTACTGGCAAGCCTTCTCACGTACCCATTTTGGCCTATCGAAAAACCGATTCCACACGAACAGAGGTTAGATTTAAGTTATCTATACAAACGAGCGCCTAAGACCACTCGACCAACATAGGTCGTGTAAAGCAGGAGTGGCAATAGCAATAGTCTTAAGATGGCTACTGTGGTGGCCATTATGTATGCGCAAGCGGATCCTTTTTTGTTCAAGCCCAACAAGCCAGCATAAAGTCTCTATAACTTAAGAGGAGTAGCAGTAAAAAGACATTAAACATCAAATCAGTTCCATCTTTATTTAGGACCAACTAGACAAAAGAAGAAGTCTTCCAGTGCAAAACCGTTGCTGATATGACCAATATTGTTAAAATGGCAGCTGGTAATACCAATATTTTTAAAACGACAGTCGGCGTGGCCGTATTGGATACCAGATTAATGCATTTTCATTTGAGGACACTAGTTACAGAAAAGTGATCCAGCATTACATTATAAATGCATCAGAGACATGGTATTCGAATTAATTAATGAATACGTTCATTTAATTTAATGCGTATTCTATTTTAATATATATATATATATATATATATATATATATATATATATATATATATATATATATTAGTGACGATCCCATATGCACAATGTTTATATAGTTTTGAAGATACCATGTTCTTGACAATATGGGAATCAATATGTGCCTGACTTGCCATGTTTTTCTTAGCTAATTTGATATTTTTACTTAATTTTGAAATTTAGTTTTGTCCCTATTGTATAATCTCTAGTAGGATTGGAAAGACACAGGTAAGTATATTTGTTTTTATTATTATGTAAACACCTTCGTTCTATTTTTTTCGTTATATTGTACAATCTGTTTAATTTCAATGGGTGTTGTTATAAAAGATAATGTGGTTAAAGGTTGCTTCTAAATGCAACTTCACTGAGGCTAACCATTAGAGTCGACCTTGTTATTTGAATCTAACCATTAGAATGGATGATGTTATCCGTGTCTAGTCATTGAGGTAGATATATCTAACCATTAGGATTTATGATATTATGTGCATAATAAATGAATGTATACAAAGGTGCATACGTTCATCATGAAAACGGGTTACAGCAGCCAATAAACGTATTGCATAACACGTCACAGAAACAAATCCCAATTGGGGCGTTGTATGATGGAATGGAAAAATGACAACACGGGACTACGACATTGTATTCTATTTCCGGAAGCTGAATAAGGTGAATACTTGACTGGTTTGGCTTTACTGTTGCATGTATGGTGATGCTAAACAAAAGAAAGCAAGATTGATTTCGACACAAATATAATCGTGCCGAATGTACTTGTGCAAATGGAAATCTGCCTTAGTCGACAATGTAGAAATTGTTTTATCTTTACCTTTCTTAAAATATCATCACTGAAAATGTATCATAACTAAAACAGCATACTAAAGGGGCATATTATAACTTTAATTTTATTAACATTAGCAGCAAAAACTGTAAAAACCACTGATAATAAAAATCCGACTTAGTAGAGATAAATCAGATTTTTATGTTTTTAAACTACGTGTGGCACTTTTTAGGAATCATAATATAAGACAGTTAAAACAGTAATCAGATATTAAATGTTATTATGCTAAATATAATGATCATTTTCCATTCATCCACACAGTCTGACCACTGTTGTCAACGGATATTGATTTCCCATGCACCGCATATGGAAATTTGCTGAAAGATTTCACCGCCTATATTAGAATTTAAGTAACAAACCAGATTGAACTATGTTGTCTAAATGTAGGCTTATTGAAACGTTGATGTAATTTCCACATACTGTGTTTAGTATATTTTGGAATACTATGTATTCTCATTGATGTGTTAGTAATTATCATCAAGGTTTTTATATATGACTTATCTATTACATACCATTCGTTTCTAGTTCCAGAATACTATCTTCGACTATTCTGCAAGTAGCTTCTTGTGATCGTGCAGTGGCCATCTTGTCGTTTCAATGGAATGTCGATACAAACATATTTATTCTAGGTGAAGTGAGCTCTTAACCAAATTCATTGACGATGTCAGTTAGGCCCGGTCTGCAAAAGATAGACAGCAAAGGTTCAGTCGAAATCAATGAATATCTACTGTTAAAGGTAGAAAGTATCGAAAGGAAATGAGCTTGTCTATAAAAGACCAATGTCTTAGGCATAAAGTAATATTTAGTATTATAGAATACCAAACCTATAGGGTTCCAGAGTTGAAGCGAAGCCAATAGGTCTTGTCTTTATAGATCACCACCATCTCATATTTGTATGCGTAGGTGTCGGTTTCGCTAATATGGATGTGCGAGAAAACTGCCAGTAACTTTCCGTGGTTCGGTAGATTTTACCAAAGGTTTTGTGCTATATGGTGACAATGAACATCAAGCCAACATCATCCCAAATACGTCTAGAATATATACAAGGCGCAGGTGCACTTAAAAAACAGATTATACTGCAACTGCATAATAACGCTGGAGAGAGTGTTCACACATTTGTCTTAGCCTATCTAGTGGAAATCAGCTAAGTTCATGGTATATCAGTGCGTCTGTCGTCCTTCGTGCGGTTTGCCAATAAATCTTGAGGGTTCTTTTTTGAACAGGACCCGATCAATCTTGTTGCATAATTTATTTCATTGAGAAATTGGACGTTCTGGATTATGGACGATTAAAAGAGCATACTTAAGTGTAAATGGCTGAATGTACGAACACTATGCTATCTAACTTTGGGCTTATTGAAACGTTTATGCAATTTCCACCTACTGTGTTTAGTTTATTTTGGAACACCATGTATTCTCATTGATGTGTTAGTAAAACGACAGACTGGTATTTATGAGCAGTCACTTACACCGTTTCTCCTTGCACCCCTATCCCCTAAAATTAAATTCCTTAAAAATACCTTTTTCATTTCAACAAATGTAATGCACCAGACTGCTTATCCGGGGTTGTCTGCGCTGTCGGGCTTTTCTGCGCATGAACGGTTTCCGTCACCAATATTGACTCAAAACGCACATCGAATTCGATTCGATCGATTTGACGAAAAATATAATACTCCGATGATTACTATTTGAAAAAGCGGCACTTATCTCCAGAAGAGTCTGTTGAAAATTATAATTTTGGAAACACGGGATACCACCCTTTGCGTTTGCACCGCTCGCCATATATCGGCCTATTCTGCGCATGCCTTTGAAAATATGTACAGTTTATGCATCGGGCTATGGATATGAAATGCACTACTTTGGACAGTTTCTGTGAACATTTCAGCCGAGAAACCAGGTCAGGTTTTATAGTTGGTTGTACATGATTCAAAGTAACAATGCCACTAAAAATGGTATAGTATATTAAGCACGGAGAACCAATCGTGTAAAAATAATGGGTAGAAAGTTCAACATTTTGAAAACAAATAAGCTATTATGTTGAAAAGGAACAATAATACATAAGATGTCATGTTTTCATCGCCTCGTTTATGGAGAAAAATAGTAGATAATATAGTGGCAAACTTAAGAATATGTTCAAGCAGCAGCACGTTGACAAGTTAGATAGCAGCCGATAAAGCAGGTATATGAGAACTTGCAAAACTAGCAACTTGGACTTTGATGCAATATTGTTCAAAGAGAAACATAAATAGCTTTGTTATAATTAAAAAGATAAATACATTTATTTGGTTACAAGTTCAAGAAGGTAATGGACTGGGTCTTTATGTTGACATTTAGAGTAGAAATGTACGATTGTATTGTGCAATTTATTAATATTAATTTCTTAAGCTAAATAACGTTTGTTTTATCTTGATACAATTTATTTTCTAACCCCTCCCTCCATGTGATCCAATGTTTAAAGAAATGACGTAGCGCAGGATTTTACAACACGCATAACAGGCCGACATGGTCTTAATTACATGTACCGATTCACATGCTACACACGAACTAAATGTTAATATGCCTAAATCACTGAAACTTGAAAGTATAAGTAGCTCGTAAAATACGCGCTCAGCGTGACAAGAGGGATGTCCTTGTCAAGAAACCTGTATATAGCATAGAGTAAGTATGTGTATCTAAAGTTATATGGCTGTCTCACATGACTTGCAAAAGCTTATTGAAATAAAATCGTACGATGCGGACCAAACAATGCCTCGGATGTCTTTAATCAGTAATGTTGTCATGTGGACCAAACAATGGTTGGGATGTCATTGATCAGTACTGCTGTCATGCGGAACATTTAATATATGTCCCGGATTGTATATACTTACTTAAAGATCACAAGGAGAGAGAGAGAGAGAGAGAGAGAGAGAGAGAGAGAGAGAGAGAGAGAGAGAGACATACATAAAGATCACAAGGAGAGAGAGAGAGAGAGAGAGAGAGAGAGAGAGAGAGAAGAGAGAGAATGAGAGAGAGAGGAAGAGAGAGAGAGAAAGGAGAGACAGACAGTCAGACAGACAGACAGAGTAGCTAAGTATTTATCACTTATTGGAGTTTTGGTACTTGTGTTAAACCTTTAAAAATGTTTTGGCTTTTTTATATTTCACCTGCTTTCTTTATATTTAAGTAAATAAATAAATATATATATATATATATATGCATATATATATATATATATATATATATATATATATATATATATATATATATATATATATATATATATATATATGCATATATATTTACATACAAGAAAATATATTGTCATTTGAAACGGACTGCCTCTTAATAAATGCATCCGTTTTCCATGTATAAAGTATCTTTAAAATATGTAGATTAGTGTTTCTGGATATGTGAAAATAATGGTAAATGCCTGCCATGGGAAACTGTTAAGATGAACGAAGCATAAGATACTATTACATTGTAACAACTTTTCATGTTGAATAACGAAGTGATTTACTATCAGGCTGCATGGAAATTTAGCCTCCGAACTTTGTCTTGTTAATTTTGCCGTGCAGGTCAAGACACTGATAGCGTTGATTCGTTTAGGTGTGACGTGAAGTATACATACGGGTTATTTTAAATTCCAAACAATTATCAATGTCAGAAACAAACCTAGCCATTGTGATTTATGTTATCTTCGCCTCACATACCAGATACGTATGTTTGTATGTTAGACACATATATCGAAATGTTATGCGTTTGTTGGTCTGAGTCCATGCGGCTGAGAGAGAGAGAGAGAGAGAGAGAGAGAGAGAGAGAGAGAGAGAGAGAGAGAGAGAGAGAGAGAGAGAGATGGCGGTGGTTCATAGGTGTGCTCGACAATGTAATACTCCATCCGAGACCACACCCGACACATGCGTTACTATATTAACAGGTGTCCATTGGCAAAAATCAACATTCATATGTAATGCAAATGGAAACGATATGCTTCTGTATAGAGTATATCAATGTAATATTTCTAAGGAGTGACCTTTGAACGCAAACTACATAACAAATCCAAAGTTAGTATCAGCGACGTAATTGGGATGGGTGGGTGGGTGGCAGTTGCATTTCCCCCCTTCCCCCCTCCATCCGAACGTGGTTGTGGTATAAAATTACTGAAGCCTAATATACAAGCCCTTAAAGTCCCCCCTTTAAGTCTCTCCTCAAAAGTTAAAATGATGTCGCATACATAACCAGAAGGCAAATGTTGACAGACGAACGTACACATGTCATCTAAAGAAAAAAATACGTGCATGGAAGCACCAAACATCTTTTCTAAACAAATGTAACGTGCTTATTTTTTCTAAGTTATCTTGTATATCATTTAGGCAAAGTTTACGTCATTTCAAAATAACGTTTTGTTTCTATTCGAGATCATTCAATTTTATTTAATTCAATACAATTTCATATATTTATAAGTCAAATCTAGACATTGTTTCGTTGTCGCTACAGGAGTCCGACTGAGGACAAGCTATTCTGTCTAGGTAGAGGTGATCTCGCTGGTTATGAGTGTTTTATCTTGGATTATCATTAGTTTCACAAGCGTGTGTACACCTGTCTATATGACTAAACATTATCTTTATCGTTACCTTTGCAGACCCAGAAGAAGAAGATTCAAGCGCTAACACCCAACCTGTAGTATGAGAAATTCGACTGTTATTTAGTACACTTTATTATTAAGTCGTTTTAGAAGTATTCATCTGTAAATGTAAACTAATAATAATAGATGTTAATTGATTATTATGAATGCAATTTACTAATCACAAGTGAAAACATTAATTTTAAATGTCAGTTGACTATTATGCAATATAATTTTAATAATAATAATAATAATAATAATAATAATAATAATCATAATAATAATACATTTTGGTTGATTCGTACAATGTAAATACTTCTACTGCTACTACTACTAGTGCTGCTGCTACTACTACTACTACTACTACTACTACTACTACTACTAATAATAATAATAATACGTTTCGGTTGATTTGTACGCAATATAGTTTACTAATTTGGTGATTGCCGGCATATCTGTATATGATAGAATAGTATAGAGACACAACGGTGGCAGTCCCTGCATGGGTTGGGAAATATCCGTAACTACGCCCTTCTGTTCGAGAATTGGTCATGCTAACATTTTAGTCATCAAGACCATTATTTTTCAAAACCTATATGCTTTCTTAGTACCAATCCAGATAATATAACTCAATCTTCCCCGTTCCCCAAAATTTCATACAATTTCAATTTTAAGGTATGCATCGATTGTATACAGAAAGCTGATATTTGCATCATTTATATAAATCCTTTTTTAAAACATGGATTCTCGAAAAAACATCAACATTCGCTTTGATGTTAAAATGCATGTCTCGGTTGTATATAAACCATTATCTTGTTGTTATAAACAAATTACCTACGACAGTGGAGCATTTTTCAAGTACATAGCAACGCGTTATGTTAAATAATATTTGCCTAATCTAGCCAGATTTTAGTTTTATCAGTGGAGAAAATTAAGTGCAAAGCACTAAAGTGTTAACCCGGGAGAAGTGTATTTTATTCAGAGCGATTAGCCGTGAGCATGATAAGGTATAAAGGTAAACAGTACTGACAAACATAACTGGTAAATTAGCGTTACAGCAAAAGGCAATGAATGTATGAATGTCTCCTATACTTTTCACCTGTTTGTAACTCTCTGCTTGTACGCCTAAAACTCGAATAGCATCATCTACCTACATAACTGCAAGTATTTTTCCTTCTAAGGATTATACGGTTACTACTACTGCTCGCTGACCCGTGCTCTTTTGACAAGCTATCAGTTAATTGTAGGTTTATTTAAGAGATTGAGGTGCACACGTGTCAGGGAGAAAATAATCGAATAAATGAACTATAAACGGCTTATGGGATAGTGATTTGACCCATTTGCCATTGCTCTGAACAGAAGATTGTACAATTATCTTGTAATGAATAGTTCAAGAACGTTTGATTGTAAACTGAATGTCAAGAAGCAGTTAAAGACTAAAAACAATTTATGAAGACAGATATGTGCACTCATTTGCATATCACACAATTTCGCTGGAGCGCTTGCATTGTTATGTGAAGGCCAAAGTAATTCCATTGTTGCCAAACGATTCTAAGAAGAATATTGACTTATTCATCGGTTGTTTTTTTTTGGAGCATATTTATTGGGTAATATGCACACTTTTAGTAAATAGGAATATATAATTTGATTTGGTGCCCTTTTGAGGCAAGTTGGGGTTCTTTTGGAATTTTGGAAACACAACACCCTCCAACACTTGAACATATCCGACCCTGTTGATACTGAGCTTCTATTATGACTCTTAATAAAAATAAGTTTTATCTGCAGGAAAATAATTTAAATTTCAGTACACTATTGAACTCAACAAAAAGTTCATCAGCAGCCTATGTTGTGCTGAAAAATGGCGTTAAACCATAAAAATAAAACATAAAAACAAAACAAACAGAATGTGTTATAAGCTTATTTTTATTTTTATTTATTTCACAGAATGATTTATTTTCATGAGTAACATCGTTATTGAATATAACGATTTACTTTTTTTGCAAATTTATTAGAATAATTTACTTTTAGGATGAATTATATTATTTATTACAATGACTTATTTTTAGATTGACTTATATTATTTATTAGAATGATTTATTTTTGGGATGAATTATATTATTTATTAGAATGATTTACTTTTGGGATGAATTATATTATTTATTAGAATGATTTACTTTTGGGATGAATTATATTATTTATTAGAATGATTTACTTTTAGGTTGACTTATATTATTTATTAGAATGATTTACATTAGGTTGACTTATATTTTTTATTAGAATGATTTACATTAGGTTGACTTATATTATTTATAAGAATGATTTACATAAGGATGACTTACATGTATATTATTTATTAGAATAATTTACTTTTAGGTTGACTTATATTATTTATTAGAATGATTTACATTAGGTTGACTTATATTATTTATTAGAATGATTTACATTAGGTTGACTTATATTTTTTATTAGAATGATTTACATTAGGTTGACTTATAATATTTATAAGAATGATTTACATAAGGATGACTTACATGTATATTATTTATTAGAATGATTTACTTTTAGATTGACTTATATTATTTATTAGAATGATTTACTTTTAGATTGACTTATATTATTTATTAGAATGATTTACTTTTAGATTGACTTATATTATTTATTAGAATGATTTACTTTTAGATTGACTTATATTATTTATTAGAATGATTTACTTTTAGATTGACTTATATTATTTATTAGAATGATTTACTTTTAGATTGACTTATATTATTTATTACAATGTTTTACTTTTAGGTTGACTTATATTATTTATTAGAATGATTTACATTAGGTTGACTTATATTTTTTATTAGAATGATTTACATAAGGATGACTTACATGTATATTATTTATTAGAATGATTTACATAAGGATGACTTACATGTATATTATTTATTAGAATAATTTACTTTTAGATTGACTTATATTATTTATTAGAATGATTTACTTTTAGGTTGACTTATATTTTTTATTAGAATGATTTACATAAGGATGACTTACATGTATATTATTTATTAGAATGATTTACATAAGGATGACTTACATGTATATTATTTATTAGAATAATTTACTTTTAGGTTGCATTATATTATTTATTAGAAGCATTTATTTTTAGGATAAATTATATTATTTATTATAACGATTTATTTTTAGGTTAATTAGGATTATTATACAGGAATAGTTAATTGAACCTATTTCCGGTTCATTAGGTCTATTTTCTCAGAATGATTCACTTTAATATTTCGTCAGAGTTTCATCACAAAAACGATTAAAATTTGAAATAATTTGGTAATGTTTTAATATAATAGTGTATTTTACTTTAACATTGTTATTTATTAGAATTAATTACCTGTTTTAGCATAAGTATTTAGTAGAATAATTTACTTTTATGCCAAACAGGGTCATTTACTAGAATGTTTACTTTTGTGTTTATTTGGTATATTGTTATCGAACATATTTACTTTACTTTGATCATGATTATTAGAAAAACGTAATGTTAAATTTAACATGTGTTACGATTCTATGTTTTTAAAATAAGAAACAGTAAGATATAAAACACAACAATCTTTTTCAAACTTTAACAAATATTTTATTTTTCTACACTACAAAGTAAAAATGAACAAAGAAACTTACTATAACTAACTAATTTGAACAAAAAATGATTCTAGCCCAAACAGCCTGGTGGCAACATATAATACAATTTGAAACTTAGATGTTGAAGCACGAATAACAAAGTCCTCACAATTACAAGAATATATAGTTCTCTACTTGCATTTAGATCCCAGTTTGAATTTTCTATAAAATACAAATAAAAACATTATGAATGTGTCAAACGTCTATTGGTGAATCCCATAAATATAACGCTATGTTTGAATTCAGTATAAATTCCAGTGAATATATCTACCCAAGAATTGTAGAAGAGCACGTTTGTATTTCAATAATTAAAATTCATTACCTAATAAAGAAAACAAACTTCTAGACTAATCATGATGTTTACAAACTTAAAACCATAACCTATGAAATTCACGTAGGAAAGTCCAAAACCTGACCCAAATAAACATTTACTTCTATTAATAATAATTCTGATATTAAGCTCATACACAGATACAAATAATGTAGCTATATATTAATTGTTGGACATGAAACAGTTGAATTTAATATCCATAACACTTGATTATATTCATAAGGATAATGTATTAAATTATCTACTTTATATTTACGCTGATTATTAATCTAGTTTAATGTTATCATGACTATTTAGATTATTTAAATGTTAGTTTTAGAATGATGCTTAAGTATTATTTATGTTTTAACAGGAAAATGTATTCGAATGATTAGCATGTATGTATGGCATAATCTACGTTTGCGTTTATTGTATCAGATGCTTTGTTCGAGAGTGTCGATATTTTAGTGGCATTATTTGTTTTTACTTTGGGTATAGTTGTTTGTTACAACTTTATACTTTTATGGTTAAGATTATTGTTTAACTGAAGGATTTTTGCGTTTGTGTTTCCCAGGATTATTTATAAGAATCTTCTACTTTCATCTTGATGATGATTACTTAATGACATGATTCACGTTCATTTTAGCTATATTATTTGTTCGAATGATATGCTTTTATGTTGAACGGAAATATTTATTCAGATGCTCTGTTCAAGAGTGTCGATAGTTTAGTGGCTGATTTATGTTATGTAATGTTTTCTTTTCGTTTATCGTGGTATAAACTGTCACTTGCCGAATCACACAGCAGCAAACGCCAGAAGCGGGTGAATTTTTGTTGAAGGCGTCTGCTACATAACAGGAAATTCTGTCTGTAATATAATAGTTTCGTCAGAATAAAAAAAAATAGTTCTACCAATGGTACCAATCCGCGGCCCGGTCTAATATTTTATCTAAACTGGCACATTTTATCTTATTAGAAGTTTAATATTCAAAAGCAAAGGATGTGTTGTTTTGTTTCACATGCAAATGACTCTTTGATTTGATGTTTATCTGAATCCATTGTGAATTGACGGAATCGTTGTTGTCCACTTAGATAACCAAGATTCGTTTCTTTAAATCTATTTTCCAGCACAGTTTCGGCTCCATACAGTGTCTTTTTACAAATGTAATTAAAACTATGAGTAAATGGGTATAATGATGGGAGTTAAACAGACAAACAGTGCAAAACATTGACCGTGACAGTAACGATGGAGGGTCGGCGTCTTACATTGTAGGACTGTTAGTCAAATTGTAATAATGATAGTCTTTGAAATGTCATCCACCCAATCTCTGTATCCATTTACCTAAAGTTTTAAATCATTTGTAACGGGCCGCAGTGAAAGCGCTGCACAACGTAGCCCCGAATTTAAACTTGGCATATTTTAAGTTTCCCAGCCTTTCTTTAAATCTAGTCGAAGACAGATTTATTGATCGTCAGAAAAATGCAACGATTTTGTTAATATATTCTGGCAAATTAATTTTTTCAATTTTCTAACTAAAACATAAAGCCACTATTGAATTATCACTGATCTTAGTTATGGCTACCTTTTCATCATAAAATTGTATTTTAATAGCGCAAACCAGGAACTACAACCTAATGATTGTTTTTGTTGGAATGGGTTTAACGCCATTTCTGAAGATGGGCAAGACATGGCGGCCAGTCTAATTGGTGGATGAATAACGTGGGAAAACTCCTGTTAGGACCGCTTACCCATGGGAATCTACTGGTATCACAGATTTTGTTTTACACATACATGAGCACAGGTAAATTGCATAGCATGGATCTCTAAAAAAATATGCAATAAAACAAACATATACATTCTTGCAGAATTATATACAGAAATCTGATACTTACAAAGTTTCAATGAATCTGTTGAAAATAAGCTCCTTGAATTAAGCTTTGCTATATATCCTTTAATAACTTGTGCATTCTCTTCAGTATGAAATACTGTCTCACATCACAGGCAAAGCCTTGTTACTATAAACTAAACAGCGAACCAATGCAAAGAGAATTTCCAAAGTGCAGAGTAACAAGTTATGTCGTAAGACGTTGACCTCACCTAGCCAGACTTTATTCTTATCAAGTGAACATTAGTTCAAAAGTTTAACATGGGAGATGTAAAATATCGTTCAAGGGGATTATTCTCGTACATTATAAGCAGATCGGTTGACAGTAGTGACAGGCATACATTATAAATTATTGTTACAGAAAATCTCAATGCTTGCACAAATAAATTCCAAAAACTGTATCTGTTGGCCCTTCTCTGAATGCAGACACAGTAGTGGTCTAAAGAGTTCACCTTTATTGATTACTCACACATCTCAATTCTCTCCGCGTGATTTCGAGTTTCAACACAATCAACGTATCTTGTGTAAAATTGAAACGTTTCTTTCAAACCGAAACACGCGTTGAAGATCAGTACGTGTCTTCTCTTGGAGGGATTGAGATCAGTGGCGTAGCGAGGATATTTGGCGCCCAGGGCAAAATACTCATATTTGGGCCCCCGGCTGCCCCTGTTCTGCAGTTATGTACATTGTTTCCAAAACGAAACATAATAATTATCAATCATAATACAAGTATTAAACTATTACTTTTTTATAGAAAAGAATCGTACTTAAATTCGGGTTTCCCACCGGCCTTCGAACAATTATCACACAGGCCCGCCGATCAAAACTGTTGGAGAACCCTGTCCTAGACAACTGTAAAATATACAATGATTAAACAAAACGAGAAAATTCATCTATAATTTGTATTGTTGTTTATAAATAACACAAACTACTTGCCTTTATCATGAAGACAAAGAATGAATGTTCGAAAAATAAGTCCGTCTAATGTTTCTAAACCGTGAACAGGTGTCTCCAGCAGAACTAAATAACATTCACTATCAGACTGCTGCCTAACAAGTTCCACGTGACAGAGCTGATGAGCAGTCGATATTATGTTACGAGCATACGGCCTGTAGTGTACGGTCAAGGAGGTCTAGACCTTTACCACGAACTGTATATGAAATCGTTTAACCTGTAGACCGCCCGCACGACTGTAATTCAGACAACAGCTGTACAGCAGACGTTGACCAAAACAACATTGTTTGTATTCTGTTACTTAAAATAAGTATACTTTTCAAGTTTCACTAATGGGTTCAATACATAATCCAATAAATCCATTGTTGATACTTTAGGCCGATTTGGGCGCCCATTTGGAGCCCCCTAGCCTACTGCCTCCCCCCCACCCCCCGCCATCGCTACGCCACTGATTGAGATTAGGATGGCCATAAAGGCACATATTAAAAAAGTAACGTGTTACTATTTGCAAAAGCGATTACAGTTGTCATGATAAAGTTTCGAGTAATAAAATTACAAATAATGTTAACGGTATACACCTGTACGTATATTTTATCATCAATGCTTTGAAAACTAATTATATTAGTATGCACAGGTACGTATATTTCACCATCGCTGTATAGAAAATGAACGCTTCCAATAACATAAAGCTGTCTGGGTGTATATATAGAGTGAGCGTTCATGAACGAGTATGTTGTAATTGGAGGCATTATACATACATTGCTAAGAGAAGGAGCACAAAACTCTTTAATAAGTCGGAAATCACAGATCGATCCGCCACGAAGGTCTAAACGATGAGTGGAGTAGCGTTACAAATTGATTAAGGTTATGTCAGATGAAGGCTGGAGAAAGAGCCAATAACAGACGCACACATGCTTTAACTGATACATGGCCGAAGATGCAAGCAATTATAATAGGCCGGTAAAAAGTAAATCTGTCTTCTTGAATAGTTTAAATTATGTAATTCGAACAGAAGAGACCCCAGTTCCAACGAAACGTGTTCCGTAAGTTCGATAATAGTTTGGTAACTATACGTCAGCGTTGATGCACGATGGGAGATATTTCGAAGTTTCTAAACTTTCACTAAAATTAGCAGACGATAGTTATGCCTTGGTCTCACGAGCACCGGAAGTGTGATGCAGTTGTCAGCAATGTTTTAAGTGATTATTGTCACCATAGCGATAAGATGCAAAGCAATTAAACTAAGTGCAATGCGTTGTTGTTTTGTATTCTGACTCTATCGAAATGATAGATAAGTCTACTAATCTTTCTTTTAATTCCATTAATTTAAAAAAAATAGTAATATGACATTTCCAATCAAATACATTATGATTGTGCTAGAACTACGAGACTAGGACTAGGAATACTGATATCACGAAAATGTGTATCTTTTTTTAGATACATCTTGCTAGCAAGGTAATATTTTCCATTGCCAGATCTTATTGCCAAGTAACGAATCACCGCAAGGGATTACCGCAATTCCGCCCCCACGCCAGTATAGTGTGCTTCTTTCTTATTTTGTCTCAAAAATGTTAAAAATAATCAATATAAGGCCCATTCTATAAAGATACATTATATGGCATTCAACATTCCTTATGTCAATTTTGATTAATCATTTTTCTAATTTATTTATCGGCCAAAAAGTGCCATAGCGATCGACGGTGTTGTCATTAGTTTATTAAGGTTTGCATTAGATTGTGTGCTTCGCTTAAGAACCTTTTGATGTATCATCCTCATACTTCTTTGTTGTAGGTTTTGACGCCATTTTTCAGCACACAATAGGCTATAAATGGCGGCCAGTATTATTGGTGGAGGAAGAAGCTCGGAAAACCCCCGGAAAGAACCTCCGACCCACGAGTAGCTACTGGCAAGCTTTCTCACATAACTACATTAGCCGAATCTTAGACTCGAACCCACGCAGACAGAGGTGAAATGGCAGTGATCCTTAACGGAGAGCGCTTTAGACCGCTCGTCCACTCGAGGCCCCCTGGTCATTATTTGCCAAGTCCCATTTGTTGTTCAAGAAGTGGAATGCTTCACTGTATATTATCTCTTTCAGTTTTTGAGACAGTGGGTGGGGAAGGAATGGCATTGATATTGTGATTTATATGTGAGAATTAGCATTAATCGTTTTTGCAGTGTTAATATATTGGTAATTATAGGTGAGAATTACCATCAATCTTACTTGCATGAGTTAGATATTGTTATTTATAGGTGCGAATTAGCATCTATATGTTTTGCAGTGTTGATATATTGGTAATTATAGGTGAGAATTACCATCAATCGTACTTAAATGAGTTCGATATTGTTGGCTTGCTCACTGTCTACATCATGCCATTCTTCTGCATGGCAATCATTTCAAAATCACTACGGTTGAAATGTTAATGCACGTAACTACTATGATATTAAAAAATTTCACGATTGTTATTGTATCTGCCGTGGTAAAACAAAGCATTTTTTACTTGAATTGTTTAAAATTACTACGTCCTTGGCACGCGACCAGGTGTTCATGTTTGTAAATCTGCTGTTCTTGTCCAAGCATTACAGGACATAAACACCGACGTGCATCGCATGCAGTTTGAACACCTCAGTAAGTGAAAGGCTTTTTTCATACCTGCTATGTTCTTCATTTGAAAACCTTATTAAACCAAATATAACCAGCGTGTAAGTTTTCTTCACTGTGTACAGCGAAGTTCTGGTCAACTGTTTCGCTGATAAATAGGTCACGGCTGAGAGGAGTGTTGCCATAGCTACCGTAATTGTAGGGACGTAATTAAAATATATCGACTTTCATGTGTATCTGTGTACGAGAGTCGAAGATAAGAAATAGAGACAGAAACATAACTGATTTATGTTTGTATTATTCGAAGAAGGTAAATTCTTCAGTTACTAATAACGGCTTCATGCATATGCTCAACTATGCCGTAACATCAGTATGATGACGATGAAGTGGAGGAGGAGATACAAATAGCAACGATAAAGAGGTTAAGTGCTAGGATTATGGTATGTCTAAGTGCATGGACGCCATTTTGTAAGACTACAAGCCCAGCAGGTCCAGACCTATTAGTTTAGTGATATCTTGCCTAAATGTGCTAATAATGGCCTCAGCTTGATCATTTGTGTCACCATGCTAACTTCTCTTCTTGTATTACGTATTTATATTTTTAATAATTAATTACTGCAAAGCATCTTATAAAATGCCACATATAACAAAATAAGAAGACGTACAGATGCTGTATTCCAGATTATCCTTAAGTGAATTTGTGACTTATAGAATATTATAGAATAATCAAAACTTTACTGAGCTGTCACCGGATTTATCTTTTATTTTGTACACTTTATTATTAATTCGTTTTAGAAGTTTTCATCCATAAATGTAAAGTGTAATAATAAATTTAGTTCTTTGTTATTCATACATTTTACTAATCGAAATGGAAAACATTAATAACAAATTTCATTTGATTCTTATGCAATACAATTTGCTAATTAAATTTAATAATAATAACAACACTACTACTACTACTATTGCTACTACTACTACTACTACTACTACTACTACTACTACTACTACTACTACTAATAATAATAATAATAATAATATTACGAATAATAGATTTCGGTTGATTCGTATGTAATACAATTTAAATAATAATAATAATAATAATTTTAATAATAATAATAATATTAATAATTATAATAATAATACATAATTTTGGTTGATTCATACGCAATACAGTTGACTAATTTCGTGATTAGCGATATATCTGGATATGATAGGATTGTAGAGAGACACAACGGAGGAAGTACCGGCATGGTTTGGGAAGTATCCGTGACCACGCCCTTCTGTTCGAGAATTCGTCCTGCTAACATTTGAGTCATTAAGACTATTATTGTTCAAAACTTCTATGCCTTATTAATACAAATCCAGATAATATAATTCAATCTTCCTCGTCTCCAAAATTTTATACAATTTAAAAAAATGATTATCGAAAACAAAAGCACATCAGCATTGTGTATGATGTTAACCTGCATGTCATATTTTTACAGAACCATTTTATTATTGTTATAAACAAATTACCCATGTAATGGAACATTTTTCATGTACATAGCAACGCGTTATGTTATACAAAATTGGCCTAACCCAGCTAGACTTTAGTCTTATCAGTGGAAGAAATTAAGTGCAAAACACTAATGTGTTAACCCGGGTGAAGTGTATTTTATTCAACGGGATTAGCCGTGAGCATGATAAGGCAGACAGATAGACGGTATTGACCAAAATAACTGATAAATTCGTGTGCCAACAAAACGCAATGCTTGTATAAATGTCTTCCATACTTTGCACCTGTTTGTAACTCTCTGCTTGTACGCCCAAAACTCGAATAGCCTTATCTACCTATATAATCACAAGTATTTTTCCTTCCAGGGAGTATACGGTTACTACTACTACTTGAATTACTTTTTCTATTACTAATACTACTAACATTTTCCTCTTCTTCACTGCCTCTGCTGTTGTTACTGTAACTACTTCTACATGTACCAGGTTTGCTGTTGTTACTGCAACTACTTCTACATGTACTAGGTTTGCTGTGTTTAACGACTATATTGACCTAAACTAAGCAAATAAGAGAGAAAGAGAACTAGTACGTTTAGTAAAATCAAGAATTTGTTTCCCCCATAAATACAAGTGAAAATTTAAAAAGAACTTACAGTATTGTGAAATTAATTCCAAACAATCATACCAGTTCTGTCACAAGTTCAAAAGTATAAAGTATTCCAAATGATTTCCAGTGGTGTTGCGGATGGTTTCCAAACTTGGATGTACTGATTTGTTAACAGCCTGGAAAAGTGTTGACGTGTTACTGGCGTGGTGTGACACTGTGTTATAATCCAAATATCTCTATATGAGTTCACATTAATTCCAAAAGATTGATTTAGTCTGTAAGTATTAATGAACTATATAATTCCAATGAGTAGTTTAAATAGAACAATCCTCTCAAATATTAACTTTAAACAAGTACATGACTGATTCCACTTCTGATGTTAAAATAGGAATAACTAAATCTGATGTGAACAACCTTAATATGAAAACCTAGGACACAATAACATACTCAAGACGGTGGTCCAACGTTCATCTTCAGTACATTCTAGATTGTAAACAAGGTCATTTCTTTCACTTAAATTTCAGTAATAAACATTGTAAATATGAGGTAGACCAGGAATTCACCGATGGGAAAATCAGTGTATTTGCTTACCTACAAGTAATTATCTTAAAATTCAATATATAATTATAGACAAAAATGATTTATGTCTTTTGTTGTTTTAAACATTTCCCTGGCAAGCAAAACTTATAGAAACAATCCAACACAAAATATATTTTAAATACAATTCCTATTATTATTGTCTTCATCTTTTACTGTTTATATAGATCTTTATGTTGTAGCTATTAGTCATATTACCGTTAGGTTTTGTTTCTGATGCTAACCGCTACTACTACTAAGAACGAGATTAATATTAGTGGTATTATTTCGTCTGTTGTTACTAATACTAAATGTCTCTTACTGTTACAACTTCTGCTGCCGAAACATGTTGTGTTGCCTTTTCTATTGATATGTGTTGTTGATGAATATCAGTGATTCAATAAATAGATAACAAATAAGATGATCATTTACAATGCTCAACGCGGACCTATCACAGTAAGAGTGATAAATTCTCGATTACCGACGTATACAGCATTTTACGTTAACGGATTCGGTGATATTGTTCAGGGATTATTTTTAAGCATAGCCCAAAAAGCAATACCGATTGCAAAGTAACTAGCCATCAAAGCTATCGATGTTGTTCGTGATAAAGGAATTGGTCCTATTGGTTATTTTGCAGTTAAATCGTTTTGATTAATTAAGTATAGACTAGCACAATTGTAAAAAATAACCGGGTGGGATTTCCGGATTCACAATAGAACACTTTGATGATGATATAAAGACAATGTTTAATAAGGAATGACTTATACAGAATCCACATATTGGATAAATTAACATAAGAAAGCTCAAATGTAGAAGTGAAAAATACAAACAAATTACTGTACAAAATACAAATACAAGAAGTTAATGATACTCACGGCTATGAAATTATGTGTAAGGAGATACTCGCAATCAGCACACTATATTCCAGCTCCAATGCTGCTACAATCCAGCTTCACAGTTAAATCCTGTTGTTAGCTTTGAAACGTACACCACTCGGACCTCGATCACTCCAATATCTTTGAACAATCGGGTCATTTTGGTTCCTCTAGTCATTCCAGACACCCTGGATACTACAAGAACATCTGGACAGCTCTACACATCTCAACGCACCCCGGACTTTCCGAAGAGCTGAAAAACATATCCAATACCGTGTAGTATTCATGACACGGACAAAGCAACGTAATATCGTTATAAACGAAAATAAAAAAAACTAGCAGAGTTGGATGGTGCAGCAGAAAGAAATATAACCGCAAATTGAATAGCGGGAAGTGGTCTTCGTTTAAGACAATGCAATTATAATAAAATGTTTACACGTATATCGGATTAAGCATTTGACATGAATCCACCACTAATTGTTTGTTATTTCCAGATTAAAAAATAAACAAGATGGAACTCCCGATCGGACAATTGTTGCTGATTGAGCTGGTAATTATCAGATAGAACAAATAAATGATGAATTTCAGCACATAATCAAATCTCTCACAAGAAAGAATCTAAAAGAGCTATTGCTGTTCACGAACCAACATTATCAGCTGTGATAGAAATACATTTGCATAATTACACCGTTGATATGTATTCTTCATCGATCAGATCAGGGTTAGGATAGCCTGAAATAGCACCAGAATATCATGGACCACCAGAACTAAAGTTAGATCTATTTACAACGGACACGAAGCAATCCTAATTACTCGCCAATATCGAAAACAATGCATGGCTGGATCGTGACATGGATATTACTGCTTCTTTTAGTACAATCCTTCCTACGATAAGCTTTGGCATATATGATGTAGATCATAGTGAAGATTATGTTAAGTTTTTATCGATGAAAAGGAATTTAAAACATATTCTGACCCGATCTAATCCGATTATAAAAAATAAATTAAGAAACTGCGACATTTCTTTTTTATTATCACACGTTATTACAACTGCGATACATAACGGCAAATTATTGAACTAATACAACATTTGAACCAACTTGTATTAGAACTCAATTGTCTTAATATAAAGAGTATGTTTTTGAAGGTATGATCATATGTAAGATTCTTATAGTGGGAACACCATTAAAACATTTGTTTATCGACCATTGTAAAATAACTTAAGAATAATTACTATCCTTTGTAATACCAGGATTTACCACCGACAAACTAGAAATTCGCTAAATGATCTTATTAATGAAAACGTTTATAAAATACTTGAATCATGGAGAAAAATCGCACCCCCACTGCGTATGCTCATATATAAAAATAATTCATACGGGTGTAGACGTCATTTTGCACATGTAATTGTAAATATGACCTCAACTATTGCAGTTAATTTTAGACGTGATGCAATTGATGGAAGTTGTCAAATATATCTTGAGAAATCTACTTAGCAGTAGCACGGATACATTCTGTATGCATTTACACCTTTATTATCTACGATGTCATAATTCGATATCACTCATACATTTCACACTTACTGACCTAGGCAGACATTTTTTATTTAAGACATGGAAAATTCAATTTAAATTTACGTGAAATCTTAAGGATTTTGAGGTATTAAATGTGGGATATATTGGTACTCCAAAGGGTGACAATCTCATCACGACATTGCATAATAAAACCTATACATTTGCAACAGAGATTTTTTGTACTGATTCTTGTCCACATTTCAGTTAAAATGATAGTACCAAACCTTAACTAAGTCAAGGCAGTCAGATTTATATAATGGTATGAGTTAATGGTACTAAAAATAATAACTATCGGACTGAAGTCATAATTTGACGGGAAAATAGGTATTAAATAATGAATATCTCATTGCAAATAGAGAACTACATAACAAATATTATTATAAGTCGTATTATTAGAAGAAATAGTATCAGAACTTAGTTTATTATCAGACTAAGTAATATTACCAAAATAAATATTATAATTTTATTCTTCACTGAGTTCATAATTTGATGTGGTAGATGGTACTTAAAGGAATAATTGTATGACTTAATTTGACAGGATAAACGGTTATTCTAGCAGAGCGTATGAAACATTTATCGACAGAACAACATAAGCTTACTTAATTCATCCTATGGGCTGCCCAACAATAACTTAATTAACGTGTTCTAAGAGCGGCGCAACTCTCATGTGAACTGTTAGATTGCCAAAGAACTTTTATCAGGTTTAGATAATCTTAATTTTACCGACAGCACAACATAAATTTATATGAGCAAAACATATAATCTTATATAACTGGATTCTATGAACAGCACAACATGCAAATGTATCTAACTTCAGTATACGAGCACAACACACGAAACCTTCTTAGCTTTCAATAAACTGCACACCTTCCAGCAAATAAACCCGGGAGAGTGCAAAATGCAGCCACCATATGCTGATATAGTGGGAGGGTGTGCTTGTCTGTTGAATTTCGACAGTTAAGGTGAGGACCCCAGTGATAAACGGGTGATATGCTAGATTAGCTAACTAATACTTAGAAATTCAAAAGCTGTTCACACAATGTGCGTGGTTTATTAGGCGTTCCTTAGTTTTTCTTAATTATTATCCCTGATACAATCTATAGGAGGCAATAAACATTAGTTATAAACAATTTGACAAGAACATAAGCGCAAGTTTCATCTTGATGTTGAATTTATTAAGACATTGACATAACCATTGTGCTAGCTGAAACACAGTAATCTTGCGGCAGCATTTAAATAATAATCCAATACAATTTCCCGTAGATATAATTAATGGAAGTGCTGGTCACAGGCGTGAAAATGTAATGCCGGCCTGTTACATCAGAGCGACCGTTATTGTGTATCTTCAGGAATTGCTTGTAACTGTTCACGTACAAATCTTCGTTGAGGAGCAGTTAAATCTAATCAGTATATCGCAGGTCTAACCATAGATCTTACTACTCTATATATTTTATGTATAGTGAAACTCCAAATAAGATCAATCTCTTTTTTTCCACCTTCGTGTTAAACAGGTTTATTCAAATATCGTACTGTCACATTGCCTAGTACTGCTTGTTTTGATAAATCACGTCGTTATATTGGTCCATGTTTGTTTTGCAATCGCATTAACGAGTTTCAAAGAAATCGCACGAGTATTTGCATTATTTAATAAACCTATCATACTTAGTAGTCTTGCAACCCTTTCGCGAGACCTCAGATCTTTTAACTTTGTTCATGGATATTTCCTTTGCATATTGATATAAAAGTAGAAGTCAGGAAGGGTTGGATTAAATCGCCCAGCGATTGCCTGATCACGATGAATTGCGATATGTAATCGCCTGATTTTCGTTTTGTCTTTTCATCAGAGAAGATAATGCTCCATTAATGTCCTGTCAATGATCAACCTGATGTAGTTGTGGCCATCGTAGACCTTATTGTCGTCCGGATCCTCAATAGCAAATTCGTTCAAAAGCAGATGCAACTTCGGTTGCTGTTATAGCTGATAATCGCTCTGCTTCTTTATAGCTACTGGCAACGTAAACAACAGAAAACGCGTGTATTTGTATGTGTATTGACGTTTACCAATTTTAATAGTATCGTGATGTAGAAACTAAATCGCTGCTTAATGAAATTTATTAGAGGCGCTGACATCAACATATGTGTACTGAATTTGTTTAGGTGGTGGCAGATAAAAATACCACTGAATGTCTTTTCTACATTATCTAACAATTGTTCCATCATACGTTTGGTTTCTTCGAATCATCGTTGTTCATTACAGTACCCATGATGTTTGTAGTAAAACTTCCGGTTTCCGCTGAAGGTGTTGCTAGAGTTATGTGCTAACGATTTCAATGTCTTTGTAGATTGCTGGTAGATTTTTTTATAGTGCTCTGACGTTTTGTCTTCCACTGAATAAAAAAATTGTTATTTTCAGTGTCATATCTTTTCTACAGATCTCTCTTGTGGTTACCAAACGTTTTCTATGAAACTAATATAATAGATTATAGGTAAATATTTTGAAGCCATATATTTTGGTAGCTGGGCAATGTTGCAGACCATTCCGTATCCAATAGAATTTGGTTGATCTCATTCCATATCTTTCTTTGACTCTTTCTACAGGAATGAAGATATGCAATAGATTGCGGTAAAATAACATTTTTGTTCTTGGCATTTATATACTTTTTACTTTTTGGATGAAAACTAAACTAAAACTATTGTCTATAAATCAGATATTTCCTGATTCAGTTTCTGTGCACATATATGCCCGATGTTTCCCATTTTTGGACGTACTAATACTAACCCTTAGAGACATTGAACACACCTTAGAAATTGCATTCAGACTCAATTCTGACACCTCGAGAAATTATGTTTATACACGTATTAACGAATGCCGTAATTATATTGCCTGCGCCTTCAGTCAAGTTGGTCACTATTGATATGTGTCCAACAACAATTCCGATTGTGTACCTATAATAGTTAAAGTGTTTGTCCTGTTTCAACAATGACTTAAATCACGTATATATTTATCGTAATAGTGAACATTGTGGTTTTTGTGAACCGTGTACATTAAAGATAGTTTCCTTTTAAAATATAGATAGATTCTCAAATATTTCATAAGTGAAAGAAGCATTGGCATCAACAAAAAACCTATAATTAATAGTATTACATCAATTTAAAAATCTGGTATCGCCAAGGGAGATCTGCAACTAATGTATGTTATTCTCCAACTAATATTGATTCATAATTGTGGAAGAGGAAATATCAGAGCTGGATAGAAAGAATAAACAAAGTTATTAAAATTATTATTTTTTAAAAATACGTTAAGGACAAACATAGTGTGATACTACTTAAAACACTTCTAACACAAGTAGCCATACTCTTTACTGCAGAATTCATAGAGCATTTAATGGTTAGGAGGCAAGCGCTTGATAAGAGACTTGTTAGGTAATGCTGAAAAACGTAATGTATACATATCTGATAAGATAATCCAATGAATTATCTAGCTTTACTAAAGACTTGTTATGTAATGCTGAAAACGTAATTTTATGAATATCTGATAGGATAACCCGGGAGAATCATACCGCTCGGTTTGTTTAAAAAGCTTTTATCAATGCAAATCATGTATAGCACGTCTGCTTTTGCGTATTTATTTGCATTTGAGCCTACACTCAATTACACTAGAGCATAGATGCAACTCATGCCTATGCTTGTCGTGTTTGTGGTTGTGAATCTTGATGCCCACGTGGACAGTGCACCTAGTAGTGCTATACAATTAGAAGTGTTGTTGATTACTGGTCTATGTTTAAGTCATCTACTCCAAATGGCTTTTATTTATCCTGCAGAAGCATCTGTCGTTAAAGCACATGAGTGGACATATGAATCTGCTATGAGAGCAAAATCATTGGGAAAGTTAGAAGGCTGTAACCAAGATTAGTGATAAATAATCCCAACTAATATTACAACACTACGTGACCTGTAACAACTCTAATGCCACATGTGCAAATAATGGCGTCTTGATTGCATTAAATATTAATTACGAAGGACACGAGTTACAGAGTGACTAACCATATGTATGTATATATACATTAGTGGAATACTGAATGTTTTAAAAACTTATTTGCATATTAAATGAACAAATGATGCTAAGTTGATAGAAATACAACTAGTTTCTTAGCGGCAATTTAATAACATATTTGTGATGTTGCCATCTACATATTTCCCAGAAAGGAGATTTAAAAAAAAAAAATATTTTGTTTGTCTAATTTACTTACAAACTTAATACTCGATTCCAAACAAAAGGTGCAAAGGTGCACTGCATCAAGTATATAACAAAAAGTAATGAAATGATAAATTTATATTCTAAAGAGATTAACGCATGTACGAGAGATCAAGTAGTATATAGTTGAATGAATACTGTAAAGATGAGAAGATTCTCAATCTTTGCATTTGAAATCGCGTCAAGTAATACTATTCAGATTCGCGAAGCTTACTAAGGACTCAAGGAAATGTGTAAACACAAAAAATATACAATTTTAAAATTGGAGATTTCTCTTGTTTGGTCATAATTTGTTTAGAGGATAAGAATTTAAAGTATTTTCGAGTTAAGGAGGCCTTTCCAGGCATCGACTGTTGTCTTGAAGTCCTAGAAACTGAGAAACAGGCATATAGGCAAGGGTTTGAAAACACGCTCAGTTTCGATCAATTCTATCAACACTTTGAATTAAACCCGTCCCGTGACAATTTTTATTTCAGCGTCTCATGGATAGTTTATATTTAGGGAGCTGTTCCACCAAAAGCGAAAGTTATACAGAATTCGTCAGACCGAAATCTAGAAATTCGGGCTACATAAACGGGTGGGGTGCAGTTCAGCACATGCCTCAGGAAGATTACATCTTAATTAACGACCATAACGTCGCCTATTTAAAGAGTTCTGACATTGACCTTTTTGACGTTTTATCTCCAAAGGGACATTAGTCCTTACGAATTTCGTTGAGAGGAAGCAGAAAAGGAAGGGCAACCAGGTATGAAAAACATGCACATTTTGGATCTATTGAAATAGATTGTTATTATTTAACCCCTACTTAGAAGATATTGATTTCAACGCCTCTTTGGTTATGTTTCAACTGTATGAAGAGTTTAATAAAAACTCATCGGCCCTTTTTCAAGGAATCCGGAGATCAATATATGACAATTATAAGAAAGATTATTAGGAGATTACCTCTTCAGTCCATATCTGGTTCCTACCGTCCACCATTGAATTGCTTTTGACATTGATCAGTGTTAAATCTCTTCTAAAAAAGCGATATAGTTCACTTCCAAGAGCATTATTGACAGTGTTCGTCTAAGGCAAGCGGAAAACTAAGGTCTTTACTAGGGGTGAAACGATTCATAGATATGTCGATGAATTGATACAATCTTCCTGAAACGACACACATATAGATACAAGAGGAGAATCGAAACAAAAACGATACTTGCCTTATACGTGTTGTTGTATGGTTTAACGCCATTTTTCAGCACAAGATAGGCTATACATGTGGCAAGTATAAACCGGAAAACCCCTGGAAAGAACCACTGACACACGTGAAGCTGATGGCAAGCTTTCTCACATACACACATTGGCGGAACCAGAGACTTGAAAGGGTGGACAGAACTAAAGTGTCCGAGTAGGAGATAAGGACAAGTACCAAGTAAATCTCCTGAAACGTTACCGTGAAAGAAAAACAACCACATAGTTCGTGGTTGCTACGGCTGTAACGGAAGAAGTTGACAACAACTCAGGAGTGGCGGAAGTACTCCCTAGTTGTCCTTTGACGAAGGAAGTAACCTACGTCAATGTTTTAATTTACACTACGTGTACGTCAGATCAACGTAAAGATGTGGATTCGTGACTCAAAGATTACTCTAGCGTCTTGAAAGAACAACCTGGCAATACAAAATGGAAGGATTTCACCTTGAAATTAGTGGATGAGAAACTAGTGAAGTTGAAATCATATCCGCTACTCTATGCGAAATTAGAAACTGTCCGAAAGGACATTAAAGCTATGATAGACTTATGAGTTATAGAACAAGCTGAATCGGCATAGAATAAAGACAATACACGCATATTTTGCTTCGAAGTTAAACAGGACCAGATAATTCCAACTGGAACTTTTACCTAACCCTGAGTGCATTTTTGCCGGAGGGACGAACGCGAAATATTTTTCAACAATTGATATGTTCAAAGGATACTGGCAAATTCCAGTTGGAAGTGAAGACAGAGCAAGATTTGCCTTCGCAACTTCAGATGGGACAAACCAGTGGTTAGTCATGCCTTTCGGGGTCCAGAATGCGCCGAGGGTCTTCACCTGTATGATACGTAAATTACTTGAACAATTAATGGGGACGGGAGTTTCGAACATCATGGACGATTTACTCTTAGTGACAGCTACATGGGACAAACATATCTTTTTCTGAAAAATGTTTTAGAGCGACTCCGACAAACTGAACTGACCGCACAACCATCTCAGTGCCATATAGGGTTCAAAAAACTAATCTACGTAGGTCATACCCTTAGCGAAGACCCGTTGATCCCAGATAGTTCAAAGGTCGACCAACTTAGGGACGCAGTACGACCGACAAGTATGACGGAAGTTTGATCTTTCTTGGGATTGGCAGGGTATTATCGACTATATTTAGGTAACTTCAGCGCAATTGCGAGCCCATTGACTGACTTGGCTCGGAAAAAGCTCCGACGAAATTAGTATGGACAGACGCATGTGAACGAGCATTTCAGACGTTAAAGGACAGACTGACGTCAGACGCAATACGTTAAATTGCCTGATGTGACACGAGATTTTGTCTTACGTACGGACTTTTGTGATAGAGGTTTAGGGGCAGTGTTATTGCAAGAGCATGACAAAAGCTTATTCCCAGTTGCATGCAGTAGCAGGAAATTGTCAACTGCAGAACGTAATTATTTGGTATCTCAGAAAGAATGCTTGGCTATTGGGATATCTAAATTTCAACGTTACCTGTATGGCTGAAAATTTAGTTTGGAAACAGACCAGCAACCACTCACCTAGTTGACTCAAGCTAAGTTGACAAATGGACGACTAATGAGATGGTCATTATTTCTGCAACAACACCAAGTTCAAGTACGGTATATTAAAGGCAGATAGAATGTTAGGGCCGACTACTTAAGTACTACTTAAGGATGTTGTTCTAATTAGAACCGTTGTTTATCCAGCAGCCAGACGGACTGTTAGAGACAAGGTAAAGTTCTTTTTCATAGAAAGTTGTCACAATTGTGAAAAAGCAGAAATTCTGTCACTTAAAACAACCAGGTCAGGCTGACCCGACTTTATCGACTCTAAAGAAAAATCGGCAAAGACATTTGATTCTGATTAGTCAAGTTAAATAAGCGGTGTGTTCTGACACGAAATTTCATATTATTAAAGACCGCCTAATTGCAATTGAAATCAGTCTGAACATTTTCTGCACGAGGACAACACTAGTAAGATAACCAGTGAAGACTCCGAGTATAATTTGAAAGAAATTAATTCGTTAAAATGAGTGGTCCAGGGAAGCCGCCAAAACTGGTTGGGTGACGAAACCATAAAGGTATAGTGTCACAATTCCATGTAATTTGTTGATGCAATTTATATAATGTTTGCTAAGTCTGTAGGTCATTGCATGATATTATCTAATATATTTGTATAATAATGTGCTTTTGAATTATAGCGATGCTGAATTATGCATATGAAATCTTACATTAATTCTTAGATAAGTTTGACGAATTGTTTAATTTGTTATCGTGTTTGCATAAATACTAGCTTGAGTTATGGATAGGAAGTCGTACATTAATTTTTAGATAAGTTCGACGTATTGTTTAATTTGTTGTTGTGTTTGTATAAACACTAGGTTCTAGGAATATAATGGATCACGTTAGTTAATTGATTTACGGGAATCCGTGTGAACTAACCGAATTTAGATTCCACGTATGCTTTAGAGTGAATGTGAAATGACGTAACTGAGTACTTGTGGCGGGTTTAAAACCACTCAGTCTCATGTGAGTCGATTAATAACCTTATCTGTTTACTACTGATAGAAATATCTGATTTCCGAGCCAGAAATGGAAATTCTTATCTGTATCAATTATAACGAGAAATTTAGGGTGTTTATTTATATTTTTCTTAAAGGGAGAAAATAGCTTTTTCCACGTAACCAGAGACGTATTCTGCGGAACGAAAGAGACGGAAGTGCAGTGAGACGTATATACATGTGACGAACTTCTACCCCGTGCTAAAATTCTAACGTGTTCAGATTATATCCTTAGACTGATATTAGCAAGTAGCATCTTTGAGATCTAAAGTTCTTAACAGCAGCAGAAGAAACCGGAAACTGAGGTATATCAGGTTATGAAATCGTACATCAGGTTTTGATTGTTTCACTAGATCCTATGATCAACAAAAGCTAGCAATAACAGATCCACTAGTTTATTTAAATCTAACTGAGTTCTATTGTATTTCGATTAAAGTTTTATTTCTAAATGCCGAGTATATTCCTAATGAAAAGAATTTTCACAATTGCTTATGCAATTGATTAAAGTTTTCGTTTATCTTTACAGGGTGTCGTATTTGTTCGTTCAATATATCTGCTCAAATCTCTATATCTATTTCCATTCTATAAGTTTCACCACTTATATTTACTCGAACTGGGGTAATTATATCGAGGGCGGTCATTTCTTAGATAACGAGTACCAAAACAGGGTGGGTTATTGTATTTATTATTATTATAGTTATACAACCCCGTGACAGTGGGGAAACAATAAACAACACTCAATCATCACTCTCCATCCCATCTGACAACATGGTTAAGTCTGGAAAGATTAGAATTTATACTCACAATGATTATTTACTATAATGATTTATGTTTATGATCAAGATGATTATTATTTTAAAGATCTTGTGTGCATGTTATACTGATTTAATATCATTTCTTACTTTTGATGCTTCACGGATTGTAAACTATATCGATCTTTTATGTTCTATAATTATTTAAGAGAATGATTTTCATTCTTGTTGAAAGGGATGAATTGTTAGAATAATAATGTTATATTTTGTCTTTTGATCTACTTTTGATGTAGATGTATTTTAATTAAGATTATTTCATAGAATCATTAAACGTTTAGGTTTAACATGATCATTTATTTTTATGTTAGATTTGTGTGTTACACGGTATAAATTCTTAAAAATAATTTCGTTTAATAACAGTATTTATCGGATAGAAATAATTTCATATTTATTGTAATCAATTGCTTCAAACGTTTTCTTTTATGCTATCAAGATTACTTACGAGACTGGTATACTTTTATCTTTCACATCATTAAGTTTGTTTGTGTTATATGCTTTCATATTTATATGCTTTCATATTTAGCATGCTTACCTATTACAATGATTTACTTTTATGTCAACAAGATGTTTTATTATATTGACTTACTGACTTATGTGTATTATCATTATTTATAAGAATTAATTATGTTGTGTTTGTTGAACACAACTACTAAGATGATCAACTTTGAGGTTCATTAGGATTTAATTTATGTTTCTTGGACACATTTCAATCATTTTCTTTCATTCTCAATGACAATATTTATCAGAATAACTTACTTTTTTCTTCATTGGGATTTAAAAAAAAATGATTTTCTTTTGTTTTTAATATAATGCTTTTGTTAGATTGACATAGTCCGATGTTTAACATGATTATTATTCATAATGACTTCCTTTCATGTTTTTTATACATTTTTAAAAGTTGTATTTACATTTATGTTGAACATGTGTTTTACAAAAATTATTTACTTTGATCCTAAACTGTACTGTTATTAGAATGATTTATATTTCTGGTCATTACCATTACTTATTTGATTTTTGGTTTTAGCGATTATCTCTTAGAATTACTGATTTTATATTTAACAGGGTTGAGTATATAAACGATGTGGTTTTCCGTTTAACATAATCATTTATTTGACTGATTTGCTGTTATTTGTATGATTATTTTTTCAATGATTTGCCTCTATGTAAATAGATGTATTTATTATAAATATTTACTTCTAATTTTGGCAGAATTTTAAATTGAAATTTGTATTGCTGCCTTTACTAATAGTATAATAAAATGATTTCCTGTTTTGGTTAACATGATTATATATTAAAATAATTTGCTTTTTTGTTCATCAGGATTCGTAATTCGAATTGATTTGCATTAGTTGTCAATATGGTTTTACTTTTAACGGGAACAACTAACAGAATGAATTATTTTTATGAATAACATAATTAGTCATCAGAATAAATTACTTTTGTTTCTCGTTCCTGTTTAATAAAATAATTTTCCTTTGAGTTCTTTGTTAGACAGTGTTGATATTTTAGATAGTATATGCTTTTACGTTTGGTATAATTGATTATTACAACGATGTACTTGTATGGTTAAGATTATTGTTTTCATTAAAGACGCATTTATTTTTAACATGAATAGTTTTAAGAATCTTCAAATTTCGTCTTCATGATAATTATTTAATAAGATGATTCACATTCGTATTTAGTTGGATTATCTGTTAGAATGATATGCTTTGATGTTGAACGGGAATAATTATTCATATGCTTTGTTCGAGAGTGTCGATATTTAGTGGCCGAGTTATTGTATGTAACTAACGCCCGAAGCATGTGAAGTGTGTGAAGTCTTGTTGAAAGTGTCTCCTAGATAGCAATTTATAGAACATGGGATTCTCTATCTGTAACATAATAGCTTCGTCAGAATCAAAACAAATAGTTCTAACAATGGTACAATTCCACAGCATGATCTAACCCTTTATATAAATTAGCATATGTTATTTGATTAAAAGTGCAATATTCAAAGAAAGGATGCGTTGTTTTGTTTGACATACAAATTACTCTTGGATTTGACATTTATCTGAATTCATTGTGCTTTGGCCGAATCATTGTTGTTCAGATCCGTGAATAACCAAGTTTCGTTTCTTGAAATCAATGTTCCTGTACAGTTTCGGCTACATATAGTGTCTTTTCATAAATGAAATTAAGACTATGAGTAAGTGGTTATTATGATGTGAGTAAAATAGACAATCAGTGCAAAGCATTGACAGTGACAGTAACGATGTAGCGGTAGCGAAATTTTCTCCAACCCTACTAGCACATCGTAACTATCAGAGTCGGCGTCTTACATTGTGGACTGTGAACCCAATTGCTAGTTTTTGAACCCAATTGTTAGTCTTTGAACACAATTGTTAGTTTTTGAACCGAATTGTTAGTCTTTGAACCCAATCGTTAGTCTTTGAATCCTTCCAATCTCTATCCATTTTATTTACCTATAATTTTAAGAAATTTGTAATGGGGCGCAATGAAAGCGCTGTGCAACACAGCCCAGATGTTATTCTTAGAAGATTGTGAGATTCCCAGCCATTTTTAAAAGGTATGTTTATTATGTATGATACAATTATATAAGCGTCTTTTGTCTGTTGTGTGCTGGTGATATATATTATTCTTAGTTAAATTTGAATTAGATCATAGTCGAGGATTGATAATATATGGACCATAAATGTTTCTTAATTTAATTGAAAATTAAATTGAAATTTTATCACATTCCAAGACTGTAGTATAAAACCTGGTAATCTCTCTCTCTCTCTCTCTTTCTCTCTCTCTCTCTCTCTCTCTCTCTCTCTCTCTCTCTCTCTCTCTATATATATATATATATATATAATTTTTAATTTTAATTTGGTAGTAGTTAATAACAAACCAAATAGACAATTATATGTCATTTATTCAAATGATAATAGTTCATAATGCGCTCTACTTTTATGAAATCGTTTCTCCTTATAATACCTCTTTCTATGATAGAGATGAATACGGGTAAATGAAAATATAGAAGGTATTTGCCAAATCAAGTATTTAATTCATGACTTTGTTTTGTTCTTTAACGTATGTATTAATGTATTAGATTCTAATACGTATGTAATCGACTTGTTTAGAAGAATGGGTGGGGTATTACTAGAAAAGAGAGTAAAATTGTAAAGTCTATCACAGGCTAGTTTTAAAAGATGTCTTACTGTGTGAAAAATCTGATATTATTAATGTGTGTCAGTTGCTGGGTCAGATTTATTTATCACAATACACTGACAAACATGGCCACATTACCCCTACTGACAAGGAATGCAGCTTGTCCTGAATTAACCATCGTAATCACATTACCCTAGTGACAAGGAATGCAGCTTGTCCTGAATTAACCATGGTAATCACATTACCCTAGTGACAAGGAATGCAGCTTGTCCTGAATTAACCATCATAATCACATTACCCCTAGTGACAAGGAATACAGCGTGTTCTAAATGAACTTTCGTAATCACATTACCCCTACTGACAAGGAATGTAGCGTGTTCTGAATTAACCATCGTAATCTCATGTTCTAAATTGACCATATAAATCACATTACCCCTAGTGACAAGGAATATAGTGTCCTGAATTGACCGTGTTAATCACATTACCCTTAGTGACAAGGAATACAGTGTCCTGAATTGACCGTGTTAATCACATTACCCCTAGTGACAAGGAATACAGTGTCCTGAATTGACCATATAAATCACATTACCCCTAGTGACAAGGAATACAGTGTCCTGAATTGACCATGTTAATCACATTACCCCCAGTGATAAGGAATGGAACGTGTCCTGAATTAACCATGTTAATTACATTACCCCCAGTGACAAGGAATGCAGCTTGTCCTGACTTGGTCATTGTAATCCCATTTCTCCCAGTGACAAGTAATGCATAAGGAAAATAAAATACATACATTTATATATATATATATATATATATATATATATATAGTGTAAAATGTTTGACGCAATATTAAGATAAATATGGCCTGAATCATGCAACTTCATTTAAGTATCCCCTCTGTGGTCTCATATTCAAGGTCGGTGGTATTCTCCTGAGTTTCCGGTGTCCTACACCACACAAAGACTACAGAATGTCAAATATTTATCCATTTAGGACTACAGTATGTTCTACTCCAAACCACTGCATAATACAGAGATTCAAAATCGACGTATTGAAGACATCATAGAGTACGTCAAATGTAATCCGTTGACGTGTACACTACGCTAAAATCTAAACCGCTGATGACTACTATACATCAAACTCCAAGCCATTGAAAACTACATCGCTTCAAACTAAGATAATGATGACTACATTGCATGCAGTACAACAGATGAATTAATGGAAGTTGGCTACTTACGGAAGACGACTGCAGAATAAATTAATTCGTAAAAAGAAAACAAATGTATATTATATATTGTTCTCTCTTTCTCCATGTATTTGTATATATATACACACACACACACACACACACACACACACACACACACACACATATATATATATATATATATATATATATATATAATATATATGTGTGTGTGTGTGTGTGTGTGTAAAGAGAGAGAGAGAGAGAGAGAGAGAGAGAGAGAGAGAGAGAGAGAGAGAGAGAGAACAATAATCTTTTGTTTTGATTGATTGATTATAACCATTTCTTTAATCTTCACAAGAGTGGGTAATCTTAAAATGAAATAGTAGTAATCAATTCACCATTTAAATTCATATCAAGATTTTACAAGTTTGAGCTATTTTCCTGTTTATTTAATGCACGTATGATGAGATCTGATGAATAGAGGAAGTAGTTGTTAGACTGTAGGACACATTATGCTTTATTTTAGCACCCTGATAGTGGCAAACATATTGTTGTCAACATCGAAATAAAAATCACTTACACAGAATATCAACTGTTTATCGACACTATTCCGATACTCTTCTCTTTGAACAATGGACTTTTCATTTTCATTACTTCGTCATGCAAAAGAATCTCTCATATAATATGTGTCAGTTACAGGTATTATTTGAGGAATTTTAAGCAGAGATATAAACTTATAAATATCCACACTTACGTATTTTACACATATTCTTATCATTACAAAAGTTGAACTTTGACCCACCACTCCTGTTATTCCCGTTGGATTCACCTAGTGTCTAAAAAACTCTTTGTGTACTCATCATTCTAATATATGATTCCAAATACTCTCACTTAATCAGTGTAGGCAAAACAATTATGAGCTAGCAGACAAAATGAAATAACACATCACAATATATCAGTAAAAGTTTGGATAAGAGGGAATATCAAAATGAACAAGAGATTTTTTAGTTCTCATTTGAAAATCAAAGCAAAGCATTTGCGATGACGAACATTGACATTTTTCCTATGTAAATGTGATGTGCATTCATCCAAATCTTTGAATTCAAATTTGTGCTATTCATGTAGGTAAAATTTATATTTGCTTTAGATAAATTAAATTCCTTCATTCCGTCTATGGCTGGTCGTTAAAATTGTAACGGATATAACACGTTCGTTGCAATATTTGTCCTTTCAGTCCAAAACTGTAATGGACATAACAAGTTATTTGCCACCATTCTTCATTTGTCCGAGTCTAAAAGTGTAACTGTTATAACAAACTCTTGCCATTATTCTTCTTTTGTCCGAGTCTAACAGTTTAACTGATATACAAGCTCTCGTCATTACTCCTCGTTTGTCAGAGGCTAATAGTTTAGCTGATATTGCAAGCTTTTGCTAACATTCTTCCTTTGTCCGAGTTAAAAATAGCAGGCGTTAATTGAATAGGTAAACACGTAACAGTCTAACATTTATTTTACCAAAAATGCACTTAAGGCGTTTGATTTTGTTTTAATCCGTGACCAATCTACCTAAGTTTTATAAAATTATAGCATATCAGAAGACAAACAAACACAACGTACTTAAAACTTTGTAACATCTTATTGTGTAATCATGTCAGACAGGCTATTTCTTTTTCATTGTCTTGTATTACACCGAATTAATCGGTGTTTTAAAGAATAGAAGCACACGACAGGCTATTCAGAAGCTCACAAATGCTATCATTCCGGCTCGGTATGGACATTATTCGAACCCGTACCCTTTTAGTAAAGTCCGTCTCCTTAACCAAAGAAGTTGTACTGATCTTACATTGATTCACTTTTCAGAATAAAATTGTATTTCATACTACAACATAATTATTGTTGCTTATGTATGAGGTTTAACGCCATTTCTCAGCACAAGAAAGGAAAGACATGGCGGCCAATTTAATTTATGGATGAAGAATTTGGGAAAACACTGGTAAGAACCACCGACCCAAGGGAATATACTGGTATTGCAGAAATGTTTAACCCATATATGAACAGGGTAACTTACATGGTTTTGATCTTTAAAAAACATACGATACAAGAAACATATAAATTATTGCAAAATAATAAACAAAGAGCTGATACTCACAAAGTTTCTATAAATCCATTGAAAATGAGCTTCTTGAATTAAGTCATGTTATAGATCCTTGAATACTTTCTGCACTCTCTGCAGTGTGAGATACTTGTCTCACATCTCAGACAAAGTCGTGTAGCTATAAACTAAACGACGAACCAATCCAAGGAGACTTTCGAAAGAGAGCAGTAACGAGTTACGTCATAAAACATTGACCCAACCCAGCCAAACTGTATTGCTGTCAGTTGTAAATTAGAGCAAACAACGTGTTAACATTGGAGAGGTATAATATCGTTCAAGGGGATTATTCTCGTACATGATAAGACAGGTCGGTCGCCGTAGTGACATGAATAACTTACAAATTACTGTGACAGGAAATCGCAATGCTTGTACAAAAATCTTCACAAATCTGTATATGTCGGTCGTTCACTGAATGTATACATTGTAGTGGTATAAAACCAACGTGTATTGTATAAACAACAAACGTTCCTTTTAAACGGAAGCACGCTTTGCAAAACAGCACATCTTTTGGAGACGTTAAGGATATTATGCCCATGACAAATGTAACGTGTTACTTTTGGGAAAAGCGTTTACTGTTGTCATGAATACGTATCGAGCAGAAATTACAAAAATGTTATTGGTAAACGCCTGTTCGTAAATTTCATCATCAATGCTTTGAAAACGAATTTTATTAGTATCCACAGATATATTTCACCATCGCTGCATTGAAAATGAATGTTTACAATAACATAAGGAACTCTCGTTGTCTGGTGTATATATGGAGTGAGTGCTCATTAAAGGAGTATTTTGTAATTGGAGGCATTATGCGTCCATTGCTAGGACACGTGGCACTAAACTCCTTGATTTGTCGATTAGAGTGTAACATGACAGATCGGTCTACTAGAAGGGTCTACACGTTGAGGGAAGTAGCGTTTCAAATTGATTACGGTTGTTTCAGATGCAGGCTAGAGAAAGTGCTAATAACAGACTCGCACATGCTGGTACCTTACCTAAATTAGCAAGCACGCAAGCCAACGTAAGATTTCAAGCCGCAGTAGAAACAGTATAATCAAAGGGAGAAGAAATACATGTTTTAAACATGCAATGAAAAGACAAGGAGAAGCTATAAATAAAAATACAAACGTCAACATTACTCAAGAAGAATCGAGGAAACACTTGAGAGAAATGACTGCGGTACACAAGGTTACAAAGGATTTACAGAGATATTTCAAGATTAAGAGAATAGACAAAGATGAAAGATCTTTTATATAATGCTTTTACAAGGAAAGAACCACAATTTTTCGACATACAAGGAATACAGAGGGAAAATGTAGCAGGTGTTTCACGGTGTTGATAGAATTCAAGATCAGGTGTCTCGACATACAACAATAAATCTACTCAATAAACAGAAATGGGTACAGGTTTAACATACGTCGAAATAGAAATCCATTAAGATAAAATATTGGTAAATAAACCGTGACCAATGCTAAAAGAGATTATAAAGACGGACAGGCGAGTTACATTTGTGTGATATCCCCATGGAGATACCTCGAGAAGACACAATTGAGTGCTTTGAATACAAAATTGGCATCACAATTGGAAAATTGAGATTTGCAACTGTTCCAGAATATACAACAGAAACAGGACTCTTGAAGTGGACAAGACTCAATTTAAAGTATAGAAGAGGCATTTTTATCTTCATGGATTCTTGACAAAAGCATGGTATAAAGGTTGCATATGCCGTAGAAAGTGTAACAGGTGTGGAAAGACCGGATATACGCCGCACTTATGTCAAAAATCAGCAGTGGAATCCACAGCAGACAGTAAAGAACAAATCAACATCAAAAATTCAGAGGTAGAAATAACTTCTAGAGACAAATAACAGGATCAATAAAAAAAATACCAACACATAAGACGAACGCAAACCCCTATGCAGATGTCGAAACAGTAACAGAAACAACAAGTAACACATCTGAATCAGAATATAGAGGCGATTAATGAAACAAATAAACAAAAGGAAGAAGAGCCGGCAACAAAACAACAAGAAGCTCAAAAATTAAACAAAGGAACACAAGTATTTTGCCCCAAAAGAATAATCAGGAAGAACGAGGTTTAAAGAAAAGAGTCGACGCAGCAACAACAACAACTAGAAGGAATAAAACTAAACAACAAAACAAGGAGATACAGAAACCACAACAACAAGAGATAGAAAATAACAAAACAGTCAGAAGGACAATAAAAAGTAGGGTAACAACAACAAAAACAAAATGAAGAAACAAAGAGAAAACAAGTGAAAATAAACCAGCAAAAAATCCCAAAAATATAACAGAATCTAGAACAACTTGGAAATCAAATTATAACAAGTGTTTATGACAGAGGAACAGATATTTGAGCAAGAAAGGCAAATAAGAAGAAAGGAAAAAAGAAGGAAAAGAAGAGAAGAAAATTATAAAATTATGCTAGACAATCTGTACCTGAACGATGATGAAATTCCGGAAGAAATTAAATATTTCTTTAAAAAGTGAAATCATAAAAGCTAATGTTTAGCAAAATATACAGGAATCAAATTATTCAATCTATTTCAAACATAAACACTCAACAATAGGGCAGGATTGTCTCTCCAAATGTTCTGTGAAGATCAACGGGAGATAGCACTCTCTACAATAAAAGCAAGTATCATAGTCCTGTAAGTAGAAAGACTCTGTCTTCTTGAATAGTTTGCCGTTGATGAAATTCGAACAGAAGAGACTCCAGATCCAACTAAACGTGTCCCTAACTTCGATGATAATTTGGTAGCTGTACGTCAGCGTGGAGCACGATGGGAGAAACTTCGTTGATTCCGAACTGTCACTAAAATTAGCGGACGATATCTATCTCCGGTCTCACGAGCATTCGAAGTGTGATGCAGTTCTCATCAATGCTTTAACTGATCATTGTTACCACATTGCTAAGATGCAAATCAATTAAAGTAAGTGCAACGCGTCAAATACATTCCAGTCAAATACATTACTATTGTGCATAGACTACAAGATCAGAAATCGGACTACGGATATCACGAGAATATGTATCTGCTTTTCGATTCATCTGGCTAGTTAGATAGTATTTTCCAATGCCAGATCTTTTTGACAAGTAACGAAGTTAAGCTGGTGTGCCATCCCTGCCCTCACCCCCTCAAAATGTGCCTCCTTCTTTCCTTGTCATAAAAGGTGGTGATAATAATTAATATAGGGCTAATTCTATAAAGACACATTATATGCCATTCAACATTAAAATTGCCTAGAAGGGCAGACTCCGTGAATGTCCTTTTAGGTACGACTGTCTACCTTTTATATGCAAAACATTATGGATTAGAGATGTTACATATATTTGTTCACCCGTTTGTGCGCTCTAAACATCCAATACATTGGAACCACCTTAACAATTTCTGCAAAACCAACCATATGCCTCTGATTTATGTCAAAGTAGTAATTTACAGAACAAAACATTTCCTTTTTGGCTGGAAATTTCTTCGTAGAAAACCCCGAAGAGAAATCTAATCGGATCACTTCGGCTATTTGTAGAACTGCATTTACCCTATGATTGAAAAAGAAGTTACAAGTGATGCAATAACTCCTCGCATTCAGAAGCTCTCGGTTAATCCTTATCTTGTAAACAGCCAATGTGGTCTGAATGACAGCTACAGTTATCGGAATGCATTTATGTCGTGTTTACATCGAAGGTCAGTTTCGGAAGTCACCTTGATGCTATGATGGTTGTCATGTGCCCTGAATACCTTTCGTGTATCCGTTGTATTGTTTTAGGATTAAAATGAATCAACATCGAGGTGAAAATTGTATTAAAGCTGGCTCAGAATGCATATATCAATATATTATACCGCTACGTTAGCTCTTGCATTATGAATATAAATTTTATATACCAGTATGACATTTTAACGTCACCGCTTGATCCTTAAATGAAAACAACAACCTTGACATAGCTATATATTCAGAAAGTTACATTTCTGGAGAAAGAGTATACAACTGTCAAACATTTGGACACTTAGTAACACATCTTGCATGGGTAACCGACACAACAACAAAATGTTAACAACCACAAGGTTATCTATATAGCTATTTACTAAGAAACTGGAAAGTTAATAAATTTACCTACGTGAACAAGAAATTGACGTCAACAAAAAGTAAACAAAATATATAACCTCATTGAAATTCATTTGTTCATATGTGAAATAAATTAATTATATAGTTTGTGCAGACGATTTCACAAATTTAATGTATAATTTTGCGTAAGTGAAATGTAATTTACGAATGCAAAAATATATTATAAATATTTAAATACTGTATTGTTAAACAAAATTATATTTTTATTTTTACATATAAGAAGACATTTTGTCATGTGAAACGGAATTAGTCTAAATATGTACATTTTTAAATAATTTAAATCTTTCTTTACAAACTCGAGAAATAGTCTTTCGTTTCAGATATGTAATTATCTGTAACGGATGTAGACTTATTTTTACTGAATATGTGAAATTATGACATAATTGTAAAAGCCTGCATGGAAACCTGTTGAGATGAACGAGGCAGTATGTGATAGCTTGTGTTTGTATCAATATATTCCAAATTTTGCATCTTTTTGTATGTCTTCCTCTAGGCTCACATATCTGATTGCCTCGTCTGCTTACACTATAACTGCCATTACATACTTTTTTATCTTCTACTAGCCATGTCACTACTGCTGCATATTATGTTACTAGTACCATTCACTTTAGCTAGTACTATTGCTACTAACTTCGTCTTCTACTAACGATGCTGCTACATCTCTTACTAGTAAGACTGCTACGACTATTAGCACTAGTAAAAATCGTCTGCTACTAATACTGATACAACTTCGTTTTCTACTAACAATACTTTTAATTGCAAGATACATACAGAGATTCTGGTTGAAACGCTTACATCACCTGAATGTATACTATTAACATGCAATCTGGTAATGGGTTTTGGTCTTGAACAAATATTTTCCAGATATATCAATCATTTACAGAACATCACCATCCTTAGCAAAACAGTCTTTTCAAGGTATCAGAGGCTATTTATTCATAGTGTGTGAAGTATATCATACGCCATTATTGTCATAAAACGTGATTAAGAAACATGTTAGATTAAGGACGTAATGCGTCTGAACATACTCTTTAGGCAAGTGAATATTCTCCTACGGCATTTCAAAATGTACTGTACGCATATGTGTATAAGAGGTTTCACTGTTGCAACAGAGTTACTGATCGTAACGCCTAAACTTACCTCCCTTAGCTCCAATGTGCATGCTCACACAAAAATTCCAGTTCCGGATAGTTTACAGTTCTACACTTGATTAGCGAAACATAAAGTCAACAAAGGGAAACCAATGAATCAATTATATATGTGAAATGTATTTTATTCATAATAGCAGAATAATTATAGACTCTAAATCAGATAATTAGATTCGGTGTTTATAGTTATAGATATCAGAAAATTAAATATTTACTTTCCGTACTTTAAGGATGTCAAATAATTAAATTTAATACACTGTCCATATATTTATTATACCTGATAATATAGATCCATTATCTGTAATTTCAGATACATTCGTAGGAACATTTCACCTTGCTTTCCGATTTTAATACATTTATTGCACATTTTTGGCTGCATAACTTTAAAGAAAACAATCTCAACAATTTGCATCTTTCATATGTTGATATATCCTTCTGTCTCAGTTACTTTCGCAAGGCCAATAGTTCTTTTATAACAAGTTAAGAAAGTTATAACACAAGTTCGATAAGAAAATTATACCACGAATTCAATACGGCAGCTGATCTGTAATGCTAAATTTTTTAAATCACAAAAGTTTTTTTTTAAAATTTTTAAAAATGGAATACAGTATATTGATGTATTCAGATGAGCTTGACAAAGCAATACTTGCATTAGCTATCATAACGATAAAGGAGTATAATTAATGTTCATGGAATATTTATTCATATTATGGATGGAAAACTTGTACAATTTTCAGTTAATGACGTTTCAACTTGTTTCATTTTCAGACGTTACATGCAATAACTTTCAAAAATGCTGGCGTCTGTAGACAAGATTTATGTTTGTCACCTGCAAATTCATTTAGAACAGTCGTCTTAAAATTAGATTAATTCTGTTTAACTTTCCTTGCATTTAAGATGTAAGTTTAAAAATACAATTATTTCATAAATTTAATCCAATTACCTTTGTTCGTCTTTTACATCAATAATAATAGACATGACTGGATGTCCAATTGCAAACAGTATGGGCTTAAAACAAAAACAGACTGTAAGAAAAATCCGTACAAGTCAATAACAAATGGGTACTCACTCACAAAGTTAGAAATGTTTTCGTTGTCGTTCAGCCTCAATTTGCTGCTATGATTATATCTGTAATACGACAAAAACATATTTTCAATTTAAAATAACATTTTGCACAATCAAATAATACAAACTAGTACATAAAGTATAAATGGAAAGATAATGAAGATCCGATATGGGCAGATAACATTTGTTTGTAAGCTGGCTGCCGCGCAAGGTAGTGACAAAATATCTGATGTAACAACAATTTATCATATATTGATATAATTTCTTTTTAAGATAGTGAGATATCGATCCGGCTTGCAAAATGTGAGCGGTTTGTCACATTTTCTTGATCTATGTCTGCCATTATTAATTATTGAACTATCCGGAAGTGAGATGCACCGATACGCTCTCTCTTGAGATAGTAACCGAGAATCCCCCTATACTTCCAAGACGCTTCAATGTACGCCAGTAAACTTCGTAAACGTCCTTTGTATTGTAAACACGTTAGAACCAATCTTAAAATCTTTATTGTGATACTTATCGCGTTGAGAAGTACATCTGATGTGAGGATATATGCATTAGAAGCATGTTTCTAGTGATTTCATGAATTTACCTACTCTTTTGTTTTATATGTTCTACCATACAGGTATGTTCTCGAATTATATTTAAATGATGTAGTTGTAATACCGTGTATTGTAATATAATTATGTTCTTGAAGAATGTTTAAATGTATTAGTTATAATGCATGCATTGTAAGAGAAGTATATTATAGAATAACGTTTTAGTATTTTAGTTTCAACGCCTTGCATTGTAATACATATATATTATTAATGAACGTATAAGTGTGATAGTTATAATGCATATATAGTAATTGATGTATGTAATATAATCATGTTGAGTGTGGTAGTTGCAATGCATGTATTGCAACAGAAGTATATAATATAATAACGTTGAGTGTGATAGTTGTAATTCATGTATTGTAATAGAAGTGATAGCTGTGATGCATGTATTGTGATAGAAGTGATAGCTGTCATGCATGTATTGTGAAAGAAGTATATAATATGAGAATGTTTGAGTGTGATAGTTGTAATGTATGTATTGTAATAGAAGTATATACTATAATATTATTTGAGTGTAATAGTTGTAATGCATGTATTGTAATAGAAGAACATTACATGAGAATGCACGACTACATATCTACCAAGTTTCCACTTGTCTATAAACCACACACCTGCATGGTTTCTCTTCATCAACTTTCCGTACAGACAGATTTTTACCATGTAAAAAAAACAGGGAGCTATGTTTCCTCTGCCACCTTAGGCCAATCGAATAATGACTTAGGGCCACATTTTGCCTGCCGAATAGCATAACATTTTCCGCAATGGTCATATATACGTCATCTGGCGAGCCCATTCATATTTATTTAGTTGTGTAACTTAACAGTATCCAGCCAATAGCATTGCACCTGCAGTCACACAATCAATGTACACCACTAGAGGGTAATGGAGACTATGGAACACCAGAGACATTCATTCAGCTCGAACCTGAATTCACCAAACGTTAGCCATATCATTATGTAAACTCACTAATATTTCATTCCGTGACGTTTGCTCCAAATAATTGGCTAATTATTTCGGGCTAAGGAATATTTCCAAAGATAAAAAAGTAATTACAGACTATAAGTATTCCTTAAAGCGGGGCACTATAACCAAATGCGCATACTCCAAATTTCTTACAATGTGTGTGTGTGTGTGTGTGTGTGTGTGTGTGTGTGTGTAAATGACTTTTGTTTGGAAATTAAAATTGTTTAACAGGTATCAAGATGGGGTAGTTTTGTTGAAGTAGATCTAGTACAGGAAAGTTCATTTACAACGCTAATTTCATTCTTACGTCTCTCCATAACTTGATTTACAGCTTAATTGTATTCAATATTTTGGAAAATAAACAACATTAAATCGAACTCTCTGGAAGAATGATTTATTTGTACTTAGAGATTGCCGTGTAAGTTACCGGTTAGTGTAGTAAATATTTAACTGAGACATGGCGCCATACGTACCTGTCTTTTTAATATGTTAGTACTCTATTGTACCCATTAGTCCGTCCGTCATTTGAGTATTCCTTCTTTCACTGCCCTAAATCTTAATCCAAACATGCCGTATGACAATATTTTACAGCCTGTTATATTTTATTTTGATATAAAATCAGGGTGGACTCTACACAATTATTATAGATTCTGTTTCAATCAATGTTACGCACAAAAGTTAGATTGTAAATTCCGCTACCCAATGAAAACCACCTAAGCTGATCCAGGCTTCCCGTATGATCCAATTCAAGCCCGTACCCTTCTGTCCAACTCCTTAACTTCTCATCAGACACGGCTAATCTGGCTATATTTGAAAGACTTGTATTTTTATTTGTATTAGTTGTTTCATATATTTTCTAAATGCCTGGCATATATTTTTGTCTTGAAAGATATGGTGTATTTGTTGTATTTATCGCGTGCAATGACGACATCGATGCCCTTGCGAGTGGTGTAGAATGCGGAAAATGTGAAAGTTGATGTTTTCTTCAATCAATTTATATAAATGAAACTAGTCCGGCAGACATTAAACAACATGAACATTTTAAGAGGTTTCGATTATTTGATAAGTTGAAATCTCTGAAAATGTTATGTTTCTTCCCTTGTTATGGATACTTTCATTTTAAAGAAAATTGCTAGATTCAAAAGCACACATTTCCTAATATACGGGTGTTGATACATTGTTTCGTCGTATTTATTTTATCGGTGTTAAATATCCTCTGTGACTGGTGGTTTAATTATCGCATGTTTTACAGTTATGCAATATCTACTATATATCGACTGTAATATATAATGTGAAATTAAGAGCCAATTTTGTTCCATAAATGGCTTGTATTCAATACAAGAACTCAAATCTACTATATTTCTTTGTCCATGATGTCAAAAACTAACAGCGTATTCGAAACTATGATAATTGTTTTACAGAAGATAGGTTTTGTAACTATGTAACACATATAACAATTGAATACATGTTCTCTTTTGACTCTGATACAAACCAGCGGAAAATGGGCGTAACTTAGACCATATGTCGTTTTCGTCAGTATATTAATTGATTATTTTACATTAAAATGATACCATGTTTTTTGTTTCTTTAAACGACATTGACGTACAATTGCAATCGATATTTGTATGTGTGACCGTATTTTTTCTCTTGCTGTTTCTGGTTACATTTTGAAATTTTTCTTTAGCAAATAATATATTGAATATTTGGATGAGAGGAGCTAAATATAGAAGAGGTGCATCGAGGAATAGTGTTCAGAGCAGTTTTAAAAAAAGGTATGAAATCAAAACTGACAATAGTAAAATAAACGAAATGCCACCTTCATTAGCAACAGTGTTGATTTGATTAATTTTTGTGGATTATTATTTTTCCTAGCTTTAAATAAGTGTCCACAAACGGGATTTAAAATTGACATACTCTGTGATCTACCGGGCCTATCTTGCACTAACTACTGGTTGCAGCAATTTTGAGAGAAATATTCATGGAAGAAAAGCAATATTACAAAAGTTGTTATCGCCTAGTGCAACTAAGTGCATAAAACTGCAATTATGACACTACCACATGCACTGTTCACTAGAACCATTAGATTCACGACCGCATTTCACGAGCAGAATAAGTGCATGCTTGATCTGCATCTATGATTGCATGCACATTTAATACATACATGAAAATACATGATTTACATCAACCTTTACTAGGCAAAAAAAAAAACAATCATCCTATCAGGTCTTCCTGAATTTCGTTTTTAACATTAGCTAACAATTTTTCTGTCCAACGTTAGCTTTCTTTGAATCATTTTTATTCATTACATTTTATATGATATTTGTAGTTAAGTTTTTGGCTTCCGCTAGAGGCTTTGCTAGTGTTATATAATGGGATCAATGTATTTTTCTATTGATGGTAGAGTTTTGTACAGCTCAGACAATTTTTGTCTTCCACTGAATCCAATCAATTTTTTTTTCAGAGTGTCATATATTGACTGCAGATCTCTCTGGTGGATACCAGATGTTTTATATGGACCTAATGCAGTCAATTATGGGTAGTATGTTGATGCCATATATTTGTGTAGCTGGTCAATGTTTTGGACCATTCCGTATCCGATATAATCTGGTTGATCTTATTCCATACGTAACTTCGACTCCTTTTACAGAAATAAAGATTCGCAATAGATTGCGGTGGAAGAACACTTTCTCCTGGTCAGTTACATAATTTTTCCTTTTTGGAAGATAACTATGGTCTATAAATGTAATGTTTCCTGATTTAGTTTCTGTGAGGATAGTGAACATTGTGGTTTATGTAGACCATGTTTTAAAGGCATCAAAGATAGTTTCTTTTTAAAATATAAACATTTTATTTAAATCCTAAGAAAGCAAACAGACCCTATATTACAAATTACAAAAACGACGTCTACATGGTTCCATTTCTGAAATGGAAGTCCAAGAAACGCATTGAATCAGTTCAACCAGATTCTCAAATACTGTCCAAGAGAAAGAAGCATTAATATTACGTCTAGTTAGAAAATTTGTTATCAACAAGAGCAATCTGCAATTATTGTATGATACTCTCCAACTAATAATGGATTGATACAACATTGTGGAAGAGGGAATATAAGAGCTGGATAATAAAAAAAACTTGTTTTTAATTATTATTTTATACAAATTATTAACCAACTAACGTAATGTGATACTACCAGAAAAGCTTCTAACTCTATTAGCCATAATCTTTACTGCAGAATCTATAGAGCATTTAATGGAATACAGATGGTTAAGAGGGGGAAAACGCTTGACAAGAGACATGTTATGCAATGTTAAAACCGTAATTTATGAATATCTGATTGGATAACCCGGTGAATCAACCCTCTCGGTTTGTTTAACAAGTTTTTGTCGATGCAAATAATGTATATCCACATATGATTTTGCATTTAAGCCTACACTCATTCACACTAGAGCAACGACACAAATCTTGCCTATGGTGTCACCGTGGTTGCGAATGTGGTCCTTCTGTAAAGTGCACCGAGTGACTTTTTTCCTGCGAGAGCATGTGTTGTTAAAGATCAGGAGTTCAATAACTTTGACTGAACCAAATATGATGAGCTTATGCATAGCACGAGAAATCGAGATTATGGTAATTTCATTAATTGTGTCAACAATGAGAGTTTCTTATTTTCTACCATGCAGACACCATATGAACTTATTGCGAAAATAACCCTAATGTCACTTGTGTACATTCCTACACTAATATTATAAAAATACTCTACCTATAACAACTCTAATGTCACTTATTTCATTTCCGACACTAACATTATAACACTACTCTACCTCAGTGTTTTTTTCAACCGGGGTTCCACGGAACCTAAAGGTTCCGTGAGCGCCAGCCAGGGGTTCCGCCGGTGGCCAGTAAAAATATAAATATAACGGCCGAAATCGCCAGGGACCAAGTCTTGCAGTACCGGAACTGTTTATCCACTTAATTACTTTTTCCGTTGTTGTCCTAATGAGCGTTTAGCGTTTGAATTATGTTTCAAAACACTGTTGTTTTTGCGCGACTATGGACCTATTTATTAAGAAGAGAAAATTAGACCATGGCATGGTTCACGACGAAACTAAAATTTAGAAGCAGTCGACTGAAGCTACAACTAGTACCGCGTCATGCGAGGCGAACGTACCAAAATTGACGTTGTCGATCGGAATCTTAAAGTTCGTCAGTACAGTGACAATTACTTAGCTATGGGATTCAAATGGGCAGGAAGAAGACCCGTACTGCCCCTTACCGCTCTGTGTTGTCTAAACTAAACATCCGGATGTAGCCACAAGAATGTGGTATACTTCGAGAGGGCACTAAGCTTGAATATAAAACAAACCGCTACAATCGAGAAAAATTTCAAGATAAGTGACAAAGCTCAATAAGCGAGTTACGCTGTCGCGGAGATAGTTGCAAATTAAAGGAAATCGCATACCCTCGGAGAAACCGTAATCTTACCTGCATGTCGAGAAATTGTGAGAATTATGTTTGGAGAGATTGCCGTATCTGACATCAATAAAATTCCACTGTCAGACAATACATACGATTAGCAGACGTATTTCAGACATGTCTAGCGACAATGAAAGTCACATTTCAACGAAGATAAAGTCACGTAGATTCTCTGCACTGCAGGTGGATGAGCTAAGAGAGGAGATGCTGATGTTCTGTTCTCGTGAAAACTTAAAGGATTTTGAAGTACTGGACACCGAGTTTTGGTGTTCCAAACTAGCTTATCTGGCTGATATATGTCACGAATTGAACAGTTTGAACAGTGGAATGCAAGGCAGACATGAAAAAGTCTTGACTTCAACTGACAGAATAAACTCATTTCTGAAGAAAATGGTAATTTGGAAGAAGCATGCATCTGCTAGAAATTAGAAAATGTTTTCCAGTGTTGTTAAAAAAATTACCAAGACATTATTCCATTGATTGTGACCCATTTGGATGCTCTGTTTAATAGTCTCAGCAAATACTTTCCGTCGATATCTGTTGACAAGTACGACTGGGTTATAAACTACACATTGGGTTAGTGGAATTTTTAACGGTGCCAATGACAGTTTACTTTGAAGGAAGAGGAGGAGCTCGTTAGCGTTGAGAGTGACAGAACGCTGAAGGTAAACCATGCAGAGTTGAACTTGGATTCATTTTGGTTACTATTTGAAAACTAGTACCCGGCTATCGATTAGAAAACTTTGCGACTTCTGTTGCAATTTTCAACTTCTTACATGTGCGAGTTCGGATTTTCTGCTATGACCACCATCAAACACAAAAAACGAGAACGATTTTTGTCTGTCGAAGATGAACTTCGGGTGTCTCTCTTGAACATTCGGCCACTAATTCAACTGCTTTATAGAAATCACCAAGCACAAGTGTCGCACTGAAATGTTCGCTACTGCAAACTGATGCTAACGGGTAACAATAAAGTAACTTAGTAACTATTAATATCGGCTATTCTGGCCACACGAGTTTATTTTTTATTTGGGCTACAATTACAATGTACACCTGTATCAATCGGTGTTTTCTTGTGTCACCAAATGTGCTTCCGCTTGCAATCTAAACGCTCCGAATGGTTCTGTTCCAATAAATAGGTTAAAAAAACACTGCTCTACCTATAACAACTCTAATGCCATATGTGTGAATTCCGACCTTAACATTATAACAATATTCTACCTATAACAACCCTAATGTCACTTGTTTAAATTCCGACATTAATAGTATAATACTACTCGACCTAAAACAACTCTAATGTCATTTGTTCAAATAATGGCGTATTGATTGTATTGAATATTAATTATTACGAAATACACGAGTTAAAGCGTGACTAACCATACCTATATATATATATATATATATATATATATATATATATATATATATATATATATATATATATATATATATATATAGTGGAATACTCACCCTAACCATTTTTTTCACTATGCTGTATGATATACATTTTAAGTTATTTTTATTCATTTGGTAATACGACACAAAATTGTGAAAATAATCGGCTATTTTGTCATGCATAGTTGTTTTGATGTGTATTCGTAATGTGTGGTAATTCCGGTAAAACGATTTGTGTATAAGACTTTCTATTGAGAACAACGTGTAACATGACAAACTACAATGTGTTAGAAGGCATTTAGTGATTCTAGGATTGAACATGCTGAAAGACATCCTTTCTTGATTTATTCCATCCATTGTCTGCCAGGTCTTGTATGAATAATCTGCTGGTTATTAGGATCTTTTCATAAAATAGACATATGAAGAACAGTGAGAGAAACATTCCCATTTTCCTATTCTGGTATTTATAAACATCCCATTGAAATAACGGCAGATTTAATAACAATTGTATGCATATTAAATGAACAAATGACGCTAAGTCGATAGAAGACAATCAGTCTCTTAGCGGCAATTAAATAAAATAATTTTCATGTTGCCATCTAAATATTTCAAAGAAATTGGATTTTAAACAGAAATCAGCCCTGAAAAGTTAATAACTTTTGTTTCGTAGGAACCATGTATGATGAACTTATGCATAACACGAGAAATTGAGATGATGATAATTTCAGTAATTGTCGCAACAATGAGTTTCTTTTTTTCTACCATGCAGACACCATATGAACGTATTGCGATAATAATGATATTACAATGATTTGTTAAACATACTATTCACTTGCGTTATTTACATTATTACACATTCTGTCGATTTTACCTGTGTAGGTTTTATGGAATGAAATATCAGAAACAAGTACAGTAACTGAGTACAGTATTTTAAACTAGGCCTAGTTTAACATTACTCTTATCGGCCTTATTTATAATCCTATCAAAAAAGTACATTTACAACATACTACTTGTCTTCCAGATAAAAATCAATTTGAATGTCAAATGTTTACATGAAAGAATTATTACTACTTCAGCTGGTTTTAGCTACAGAGATTGTTACGTTTGGTACTCTGAAGTCGGCATGTTCAAACAAGCGATTACAATATTTGCTCATAAGTCTACTTTATTGCTACTTCAAATCTCATTCGTAGAGAGAGCGACACTTGTCAAAGTCTGTCTAAAGCAATATGGCAGAACAATTACGTCGTTTATGTTCATACGTTGCCACACAAATTTTGAAAGATAGATTTCACAATAACTGTTTATGTATGTTCTCTGTCATCAGATTATAGCTGTTAGTAAAGAGCTACCAGTCATTCCGCCCTTTTAAAGTTGTTTTGTTTCTTTACTACCTTGGTGATTTATATGCATGAGCAAGCATATTGCAGATCAAGATATATATATATATATATATATATATATATATATATATATATATATATATATATATATATATATATATATTGTGAAAATGACTGGAATCGAATGTAAGTTTTTAGAGTTGTCAGGATCTAAATTTGAAGTAGTTTACATATATGACAATGAGGCAGTTAGAAGTTGAATTGTTATATATCGACCACAATGATGCAGTCAGAATTTGAATTAATATACATGTTCAATAATGACGCGGTGAAAATATAGATTTCTTGCAAAAACAAGATAATATTTAATCTAATTTAGTTTTCATGTTAATTACATATTAATATTGCACAACTTACTATCTACTTCTTTTCAGCTTTTAACGTCAAATTGTTGAAAACGTTGCATATCTTGTACGTAAACAACACTGTACTCGGTCACATGAGATATATAAACACCCTAATCACATAATTAATTTTCATTTCGTTTGAACCATTTTTAATCGCATAATATAAGCCTTTTTAAAGAAATAGAAATGGATATACTAGTTTTTGCTGTGCATGACATCCGATGTAAAAATAATGATTAAAATGTTGATGTTTTTTGACATGTAAATCGTTTCTTAAAATATATTCTTGGAAGTTTAGATAAATTTCTTAAACATCTTCCATTATTTATTCCCTTTTAGAACAATCCGGTTAATATTAATTGCATGAACAAACAACGTCAACAAAATAATAACAATTCTTACTAAAAAATGAATTATTTAAAAAAAACATTTGGCATAAATTGAAATAAATAAATAAATTAGATGTTTTTGTCTGATAGCAATAATACGACCAGAGTATAGTATCTGTAAAAAACCTAAATGTGTTTGAATTTTCCAGGTTCTCACTGGACTAGTTAATCATGAGCATTTATTTTTTGGGTTTACTTTCTTCTAATATTTTGAGCGGGTTCTCATATAAATTTGGTAGACTGTTTTCTCTCCCGGTGGTATAGTACTATAGTGTCTTTATTATTGTTTTTCTATGAGTTGTGATTATATCAGGCAGTTTATTGGGACTGGACGATCTTATCCATTTGAACGAAAAGGCCAAGGACGGTAAAGTAAGATGTCGGTTAATATCCGTAATAATTATCTGAGGCATGCAGGATTCACTATTCTGGTACTGTCATTAAATATACTGTCTATCTATTTATGATTGCACCAGAGCAAATTTAAATACATTATAAAGTATTACTAACGTTTAATGACACTAATACCATCATTCCTTTGGTATAAGTTACACTTTTAATGCAAAATGAAAAGTTTATTTTACCGTTATAACTAGGTATATTCAAATACAGTCACAAGAATACAATTTCATAATGATAATCATGTCAATTTTATATAACAAAATATGTATAGACTGAAATATTAAAATGAATGCATTAATTTTACTCGTGGATTAGTGTCATTGAATGCTCTTTAACAGAAGCCACTCTCCACAAAATAACGCCCCATTCTGTTAACAGTTCTCACATTCACTCTAGATTCCCAGTGAGAAAATATATGAGACATGGGTCCTAATTATTTATGAAATTGATTTAACGACAAAAAGATATTTGCATGTACCAAGTGACTGTTATGTCTTAAAATCTTGATTATCCCTTTTGGATAAATACATTATAACCCTAATACTGTGTAATTAACGTTAAAACACCTGGTGACATCTGCAATATCTGAATTACGTCATGTCAAGCAAAGTCGTAGTAATCATCAATTCGGAATAAGTATTTTAGCCATTGCACTATGTGTGTGTGTGTGTGTGTGTGTGTGTTTTCATGTCTAGAACTTATTTGACTTTTTATTTTTTTAAATTTTTTATCGATCTTAAACATTGATTGTTGCTTGAATCAACGATATATATATAGGTTTGTGGGTTCAAATTACCATTTGATACTTCAGTTCAAATATGATTAGTGTCACTAAATATTGTATACTGTCTTTAACTAAACGTTTCTGATACGATGTAACAGAAATTGCATTTTCATCACGTGCTAAGCGTGGTGAGGTCCATTAAGGTAATCAAGTAAAACTGTATTTTCTTAATGTAATAAATGTGGTATGTTCCTTTAAGGCTAGCAAAAGATTAAAAACATTTGACGACTTTAATTGTTCTATGAACATGACATAAATTCAGAGATACGTCAATGAACATTGACTCATGAGCTCTATATTTATCCACAGAGACCAAAACATGGGTGATAACTTGGAATGGTTTTATATACAATACAACATTTTTTATTGAAGTAAGTTTTTTTAAGGCTAGCAAAAGGTTAAAAACATTTGACAAGTTTAATTGTTCTATGGACATGACATAAATTCAGAGATACGTCAATCAACCTTGACTCATGAGCTCTATATTTATCCACAGAGACCAAAACGTGGGTGATAACTTGAAATGGTTTTATATACAATACAACATTTTTATTGAAGTCAGTTGTTGTTTCATCTTCCCCGACTAAGAGCTTGTTTTGCCCGACACGTTAGCAACCTGTTGCTCTCTCTCTTCTCTCTCTCTCTCTCTCTCTCTCTCTCTCTCTCTCTCTCTCTCTCTCTCTCTCTCTCTCTCTCTAGTAGATACTTTGGTGTTAGGCTGAACCATCTTATTTCAACCCATTGACTCAAATCATTAAAGAAGAGAAAGTCTCACTCTGTTAATTTACCTAACATAACAGGGAATATATATATATATATATATATATATATATATATATATATATATATATATATATATATATATATATATATATATATATATATATATATATATATATATATATGGCCTTGGGAAACACATATTCCACAATTGGAACATGTGTAATATTTGTATAAAAATGGTATGTCTTCTACTATTGTACAAAACATACTAAATATTCAGCAATTATCAAATTACTTGGACTGCTAAACAATTCATCGATAGTTCTAATATTATGACATTGCTTCTTTCCTAAGAACTCTTAAACAATAATTGTACTTGGCTTCCTCACATACTGCACGTAACACATCAACAGTAACATATATGTCCTCAAGAGATTCAAGCGGCATCGTGGATGGTAATCATGTGACGGCTCGAATGAGCGACTTTCATTTAGTCTTTTGTTTCTATTGTTTGTAATGGCCAGTTGTATTTCTACATACCGGACGCTTGATATATCTGAGCTTCCCATGCATTGTAGCCTTGATTTTTTTCTAAGACTTAATGTATACAACTACAACATATACGTATAACGATACCAATTGTTCTCTCTGATTTGTTTGTTTGATTAGGATTTTTAACGTAGCTTTAACAATTTTTCAGTCATATCACTACGATGTCTGCAGTGAGGCAGTTTATAGTGATGTCTAGCACTGAGACATCATGCCGCAGACATGTAGCATGATGTCTCACCCAGTCACATTATTCTGACACCAGGCCGACCAGTCCTAACACTAACCTCTTAATGCTGAGCGTCAAGCGAGGCAGCTGTTAGTACCATTTTTGTAAGTCTTTGGTATGACTCGGCCGGGGATCGAACCGACGACCTCCCGCTTCCGGGGCGGACGCTCTAACCACTAGGCCACCGGAGCGGTTGTTCTCTCTGATAGTGTGTGACATGCATGATGAAGTAGGATAGCAAGTATATTTATTATACAAATCATTAGACTTGAGATCTATGGAAAAACTATTTAGTACCGTGATACCTATAAGGAAGAACAGCTTCTCATTGTATCCATAGAAACGCATATATGTGGGCAACATTTATGAATTGTACTAGTTTGATGTAGGAAGACAATTGGATTCTCAACATCATTGGTCGAATATTGACAGTCTTTCAGGAATAGCATGTATTAAATGTTCCGAAAATAGCACAAGTTGACATAGGATGGGAGCTTTGTAATTATACCTTTAATACATATAGATAGATGGCTTTACGTCTGTATAGTCAGCTGTAGGATTAGCATACCTGCAACAAAATAAGTTATGGTAAGATAAAGTATTTGATTTTGGCAAATATTGACTATTTTACCTGCTACTGTCAAGAATGGCATAGACCAGGATAGAAAACACTCTAGGATAAGTTGTAAATAGATCATTTGTATCATTTAGAATATTCTGGTATGAGAAATGTTAGGTATTTTATTAAATATATCGTATTCCTTCTCACTTTGATTTAATTGTAATGCTCTAATTTTCCATTTTTGTACACATTCACTTGAAATTGACAATGCACTGTCTTTAGTTAAGTTCTCTTGCAATCCCTCTTGCTGAAGTAGCAGGGAATATCAACAGGCAAGAGGAGTTTTTTTAAGTCAGCATGTCAATTTGACACTTGTATAAGCCCAATTAGACTCTACTATTGGCAATTAATTAATTATATTTATTTCCGTCCAGCTGTCCTTGTTTGATATTAGGTCCAACATTACTGAGTGATAACCACTTTCGTCACATTGCCCTTCCATTCCATTCAAGCCCACGCCTTTCTTCAAACTTTGCATCCCATTGCAAAAATCCAGAACGGCATTGGATCATATCTGCAATTCACGAAATCACGTGCCCACAAAAATTAGCGTTTTCGCAGAAACACCAGTTGAGCGTCCACAACGGTTGGAGGGGGTAGCGGATTTGAAACCGGCCTATTCATACCAAAGAGTTATACGAATGGTACTAGCAGCTGCCTCAATTGGCGCTCAGCATTAATAGGTGAGTGTTACGTCTGGGAGATCTGGTGTTAGGATAATGTAACTGGGTGGGACATGATGTTTTCAATCTGTGCTATGATTCCTCAGGGCTACATTTCAATTTTGACTGTCACAGTGCAGACATCGTTTGGCTAAACTTGTTAAAGGTACGTTAACAATCCAAAAGCTAAATTTGTTAAAGCTATGTTAAAAATCCAAATCTAACACACATAAACGCAGGAAAAATGATCTTTATTACTAAAGTCAATTACTTAACGCTAATCTACGCGAGGAAAATAATCGATGTGAATGTCAAAATCTATATACCAGCTTGAAGGTAAACAACCCCACCGAAATACATCAATACGATTGGGTTGTGCCCATTATATGTATTATCCGTAAACCCTTTGTACCTGAAGGCTAGAGCTACTAGAAGTCTTTCATAACTTAGGGAAAATGAAAGGATTTGACCAAGACAGATGGACAGAGGTAAGAGGTGTGACTGATGTATGAAGACCATAAACTATGACCACTCAGGTGCTTGAGACCCTTGTAAAGGTAACACATTGTATGAATATTCATGTTGAATGTTTTCAAATGTAGTAATGATATAAATGGATTTGTTATAAGGATCATGAAAAATCCAGGTCAAAAATTTTTTGTACCCAAACTCATTTTTAAAATAAAATATATTCTAAAGACACTGGAACGAATATTATTAATTTAAGCTTAAGTTTAATGTAAAATAAAATGCGCTGTTCTGTCAATAATTCTTTCTCTGCCAACAGTTATATGGGAGACAACTCTTCTTACACATAAAACACTATTTGATTAGTTACGTTTTCACAATCAAATATTGAATACGGTTGATTTTCATTTTTGCACGTAGCACTGGATTGCATCTTTCATGCTCAGCCATGTGCCTTGCATCCGGCAGAGCTTCTGCTTTACAGCTCCACAGAAGGACTTGGTCACACGCACATCCTGCTTTGTCCCTCTTCCTGACCTTGACGAAGTCGATGAGGTGCTAGTGCTAAAAGCGTGGGTGTATCCATGACGTCTGGTTACGGGTAGGGTGGTGGAAAACTATTCGTGAGCATCAGTTCGTGTTGCAGCAAAAGGAGACTGCAGATGTTACAGTGACCCAATCCGTGATTTCCTAACACATCAGCCCAGGCAACGTGATCACAGCCTACTCTTGCATTGAAATCGCCACGAATGACGAGCTTATCTGCCATTGGAACGTCAGCAATGATGGAGTGAAGATCTTCAAGGGAGTAAACAACATACTCATGAAGACAGTTACCTTCATGTTGATTCACAGCATCAAATCATGTGAGTTTGACTCAAAGTTAAAATGTCGATAGAACATATAGTAGATAATTTTTAAAACTTGAGATGACGCGCTATAAATATAAAGAAAACTACATAAAAAAGTTTAGAAAAAAAATAAAATATGTAACCAAACCTTGATGGGAATTTTCAAAGGCGAAAAAAGGCAGTCAAGTTTTGGATGATTTAGAAGCGTTTGCTTTGTTTCGTGTTTATCGATGCAAAATATGTCGCGAATATATCGATGGGTTTAAGAAATACAAACTAATGAAAACAAAAGTAAATAGCCAAAACATAAATCTCATATGACTGTGACACTGAACTTATAATCAGGGGGCAAGCTAGTGTATCGTATAATGAAATGTTTTGCACATTTTAATAACTCATCATGTTGTTCACACCAAACAATAATGTGTCAGCAAAACCTTGAAATAGCATTTGTATCTTTCAGCAAAACCTTGAAATAGCATTTGTATCTTTCAGCAAAACCTTGAAATAGCATTTGTATCTTTCAGCAAAACCTTGAAATAGCATTTGTATCTTTCCGCAAAACCTTAAAATAACATTTGCATCTTTCAGCATAACCTTGAAATAACCTTTCTTTCACTGAGGCCTTAAAACGGGTGACGGATATTATCTTATAATTAGTTTTCATGGATTCATATTAATTGAACCAATAACAATAATAATCTATGTAGGTGTTAGGAAATATTTCGAAATGAAATAATTTACATTTAAGGTTTTAGCGCATGAAATATCTCATTTTTCACAGACGAGACAGGTCCTTTACGTTAACTCGCTATTTACCTTTGAGACATGTGCTTTGCAATAAGAAAAGCCTTCTTATCCATATATGAAGGAAGCATAAAATAATTTACTCATCACTAGCAAGACAAGTGTTTCGCATGATATAGCTCAGTTATTACAGAATATTATTAAATATGTTATATTTATTTCACAAAACCAGTCTAGCAACACATTTTAGAATAGGCCATTTATAATGTAGAGTTGTGGAATCCATTTTTGTTGCACTATTGTATTTATATATTTGTTACAGGCTGTATTGAAAGTATATTGTTAATAGATTAAGAAAGAAGCATATACAAAATATATTGAAAGCAGGTCAAGACATTTATGAAAAGTAGCATATTAAACAAGTAGGCCATGAAAACAATAAGTAAATAGAACATTCAAAAGTTTTTCGAAATAGTTCAGTACACATATAAGAAATATTGTAATTCAATACTCTATTGAAACAATCTACATGTGTATTGAAACTAACTACATGTGTATTGAAACAAACTGCATGAATAATATACAATATGATAATATGAAGGTGATTTTAAAAAAGTGATTTTTAACTTAATTTACAATATTATTAATTTGACTATCATTATTATTATTATTATTATTATTATTATTATTATTATTATTATTATTATTATTAGTGTGTGATTAGGATTTTTAACGTAGCTTTAACACATTTTCAGTCATATCGCTACAATTTCTGCAGTGTGTTTGTTTATAATGAAGTCTAGCACTGGTGCATCAGGCCGCAGGTGTGTAGATAGATGTCCCACCCGGTCACATTCTCCTGACACCAACAGTCTTAACACTGACTTCTTAATGCTGTGCGCCTAGATAGGCAGCATTTAGTACCATTTGTGTAAGTCTTTGGTATGACTCAACCGGGTTATGAAACCAACAACATCCCGATTCTGACGTGGTCTCTCTACCTAGGAGCATGTTTATTATTATTATTATTATTATTATTATTATTATTATTATTAGCATGTTCATCTCAATCGAAGATGTTCCAAATGTCTTTTTAATCGTTCTTATTTATTCTTTCATGTTCATTTATCTTCCTCTGTCATCCAGTTTTATTAGTTGTGAACTATGGTTGGATCATTTGATTATGTGTACGTGGCTAATAATAACGTTTCATTCTCTCATCAGTTTAATTAACTGCATATAATGCCAATAACGCGTTTGCTTTATTGTATCGCTGAAAGTTAACGGGAAATAAGGAGGAATTTAAAATAATCAAATAATGTTCTTTTTTTTTTTTTTTAATTTATATACTTAATTTGCAGGATTAATTAAGCATGTATGTATGTATGTATGTATGTATGTATGTATGTATGTATGTATGTATGTATGTATGTATGTATCCCCATCAGAAACCATAAATGCATGTCCCCATGATTTTCGATTGCTCCACCTCAACTGAATCACCGCTATTGAACCTCGTCAATGGGAAGTGAATACAAATTCCAGGACCAGTCTACAATTCATCCTGTACCGTATTCAGACGAACGGTAAGTCTGCTTCCCTTCTTAATATGCTTACTGCGCTGCACCGAAAGGCGACGCCATATAGTCACGCGATCAAAACAAATGAGCTCATACAGATAAATCTAGTAAATCTAACAGCGGAACATTTTATTCCGTTAATATTCTCATTCTTAGTGACACAATGTGAACTTTACTAATAATTTTGATTTGCACTATATCAGTCATTATCTTGTGTTCAAGGTTAAACACCAAGTAGGTCATATAATAATTTTAACAAATAGTTTTGCTAGTAGGCGAGGATGAAGGAAAAGTGTATGCACAACGATATGTTGTTACTATTGCACATTTTACACCGCGTCATCTCAAACATTCCTTTTCCAGTCGATTCCTTAATAAATTTACGACAGCTTAAATATAGCCAAAGATTTATACGAAAATATCACCCTCTTTCACAAGGAGGTGAGAGTAACGGTTTTTTTCGCAAAAATTGCTCACTTCAGTCCAAGTCAGCTAACATATTATGGTTGCAATAAGTACCTTCATCCATTTTACATCGATATTGATATCTCACTTTTACATGACACATCAGACATTACCAAATATCAGGATTGAAATAGCGTCCCTATTCCACGAAGGGATGAATGCGAGATTATTTGGATTGTGCATTCGTACTGCATCATGTAATCTGCATCGTGCAATTTGTAAAAGATTCCATCTTAAATCAATACCTTGACACCATTTACATCCGAATTGATTGATCTTGACAAATGACAAGATTTGTTTGCCAAATATTAAGACCTAATTAAATCGATTTTATGAAGTAAGTGGGAAGGGTTGTCGAGTGGAATTTCTGGTTAATCTGTTTTTTATTCTGGTTAAACACTATTCTACGAGGAGGTGAATGTAATAACAATAATAAAAAGAATAACAATGAGTATTTTGTTTCTAATCTTTAGAAGCTTTAAGCGCTTTACAATATCCATAAGCATTAGACCATACAAAAAAACAGAAACAACCAAACACCACGAAATTAGAAAACATGAAACATGTTCAAAAATATTTAATTTAGGAAACAATATTAGGTCATTAAGTTTGTTCTTGTAGTCGAAAAGGGTGGGTCTTAAGTGCATTTTTTAAAGGGATCACTGTGCCTTTCTGCTTCATTTCAATGGGAAATTAGCTCCACATTGCTGGGCTTTGGCATGCAAACAAGAATGTTGTCCATATGATGTTGTTTTCTTGGCGGGAATATTGACAATTAGAAATACGCCACTGCATGCATGTTGACAGGGGATACATATATACCAGCTTTTACCCTTGTTTGCTAATGAGCATGAGTCTTTTTATCTTACCTTTCTATAAGCTTTTATCCTTGTTTGCTAACTAGTATGACCCGTTTAATCTTACATTTTTGATGCTATAACAATTTGTATGTGTTATAAAATCAGTAATTTGTACGAGATCCGTTTAATTTGAAGTCAGCTTCATCAGAATTTACATAAATTGAAGATCATAGCTCGATGTTGTTAATATTTTTAAGTCTAATAAATACATTTTATTAAAGTTTGATCCATTCATAAACTTAAAATAAGTATAAAAATATAAACTTACATAAAAAAGTGTCAAATAAATGATGCCAAAATGCAATTTGTAACTGTAGATATGGATATAATCAAATCAAATCCATCATTTAAAGTAAAGGGCGGTGTTTTGTCAACGTGACAATAGTTACAAGGAAATGCTAAATAATAATAATTTTAATAATGTCAACACTGATAAAGGTTGATGCAGGATTCCAATAGTCCAAATTTAACTTCCGCAATATCAGTTGTAATAAAAAGACAACACTTACAACAAACACACACATATATTTTCTGTATTGCATGCAATATTACGACTCAAATATGATATAAAATACGAACATAAGCATATAATTCGTACAATATTGTATTCAACATGTTGACACGCACAACAAACAATATCATTATTTCAAAACAGTTTTGTGTGTTTATGCGTGAAATATGATTGTGAATCGTGTAGCGATTTGTATATAGGTTTTTGGTTTGGGAAAATCGTTTCCGAATTCCAGCTTGAACTCCTTCTTAATAATCACAACGACACATCATTTTTTAATGAATATCAGAACCCTGCATAGCCAGTGGAAGGGAACTTTCCTAATTTATACCCTACAATGTAAAATTCTCTCCCAGACGAGATGTTGCAATTATCTTTGTCTCAAAATGCCGTGACTGGCTCTAGGGAGAAAATACTTCGTCACAAAATACTTTTCCTTTCGGGGAGGAACACATAAACCAGATTTAATTCCAAAGCAGTAACACAATCAATACAATATCAATATTGCACAACAATTGCAACTACTGTCTCTGTGTTGATAGCTGTTTCAAAAGGGAACAATTCTGTCTTACAGTAAACAAAGTATATTTATATGAGAGACGACTAAATGTTTTCGGGGGGCATTCTTTGACTATAACTTCTGCCATATCGCGAGAATATTATCCTTCAACAGACATTTGCTGCCAAAGCAAATACGAGTTTATTTGTCCATACCTACTTTCATTGCATGATAAATTTCCTAAAATCGACGATATTGGGTATTACACGAAATACAATTCGTGCCATGTCCAGTGGTCTTGTTTCGCAGGGATGTTTCGGTAGAATTTAAAACTACTTCTAAAGTGCATAAACTAATATCGATAGAGAACTTTTCAGAAGATAATTAGAAGACAATACCATGATGGTATGAATTTAAAATAGAATAGTTAGAAAGAGTCCCATCATAACAATACGTGACCTTGAAAGACTAATAACATGACAATAATACCCATGAACTATATATGCCTTTATGTAAATAAATGGAGACATACATACCACTCTTTCATACTAGGGGTATATATCCATAGCAAGATTATATAGCGAATAGAATGGCCGGAGATAGGTACCATTCTTTAGTATTAGGATTATAAGAGTAAATAAATGGTGGGACATAAGTACCACTATTTCATACTAAGGGTCTATAGTAATTTAATGATTTGCCCTAGGTACTATTCTTCCATAATACTTTTCTTAGAGTTTTTCTCCAGTTTGTATTGTAGCTTGATGCAGTGTAAGACAAATCTAGTTAGTGTAACGAGTTAAGTTTTTGGTAGATTTCCGATAAATCGGTCAGTAATAAACAGACGATGATCACACATACGTGTTCTGCTGCTCTCGCTACTTTGGTTAGTCATTTCATTCATTGATTTATACTCTTAACTCGATTGCTTCCAGTCTATCCTATTCCTAACATCATCACCTTTTTATCGCTTCAAACCGAATGAAATTTAAACATTAACACGGCATCCTCATTTGTGGAGGCGAGTTCATAACGTTCACACAGCAAGAGTAATATAGTTCACATTGTACTGTTTTGCTTGCTAAGGGCTATTCGATACTTTTCATTAACTTTAAAAAGTAAGGGCATATTTCCCTTCCTCTACCATTTTTATGGATTTAGGTGAAGCAGATATTGCGTTCATTGGATGCAGACTATATGTTTATCTTCTAGCATCGAACCGTTCAATGAAAATATTGTCTACGAGCATTCGAAAAATGACAGTGAGCATGCTGCTTGTTAACACTTGAATTTTGGTCTAACACGCGCAGAAGATGACAATATAAGGAACTGCTTGGAGACTACCGAGTTAGAAATTATATATTGATGAATAAAATCAATACATTATATACACAAATGATTTCCTTGAAACACTACTCGGTAGACCAATGGTCACCATGAAATTATAATCCCGTTCACCTTGGGGATTTCGCCGTTGGCTTTGCATATTGTAACATTTATTTGGCACTACATAACCTTTATTGTACTGACATGTCATATATATCCTATACATATATACATACCTTTAACAACGTTATGTGGTAACTTTCTCACACTCGTCCTGTTACATTGCGTTAGTACATCTACGGCATTGTCTATATTAATATCTTCTTTAGAGATTGAAATGAAGTTCCCAAAATGTATACAATTCTCCAACGGCAGCCTGATGTAATATTTCGAACCGGAATTGAATCCATTTATCACGCATGTTTAATCCGATGGGTCAAAATTGCATGCGTTAGCAATAAACGTCTGTTCACTCTGAATGACACATGAAGTGACAGCCTTAACCAGGGTTGTTACCTGTAGTGAAGTTATGACGTTAGATGTTTATGACTTTCATCTTGCGTATCGTGACGAAATGTGTATAGTTATTCTTCACGCTATCACTCGTTCCAACAAAGACATTCCTTACATTTTCCCCTTGGTCTTGTTTTTAATTTCCTTATAACGAGGATTAGTGTTCATTCTATCACTCGTACTTTATTACCTCAGAATTTTACTCCCATTGATTATGGCATAAAGAAGGAAACAAAAAAAAAAAGAAAATAACAAACACTAATAATATCTTTAAAATACCAGCTCCTAAACAAAGAATGCATACAACCACTAATTAATACTAATTATAATTGTTACTACTACTGCAAAAAACGTTATCATCATCGGCAGCTGCGGAACCACCAGTACTACACAATAATAATAATAATAATAATAATAATAATAATAATAATAATACAAATGATAATTATTATTATTATTATTAGTATTAGCATTAGTATTATTGTTGTTGTTGTTGTTTGGATAAATAGAAAACTACCTTTTTTACAGTACTTGCGTAGCGTGGAAATGGGATTCTCCTTATATTAAGCACCCACCCACCCTTCACTCTCTCTCTCTTCCTCTCTCTCTCTCTCTCTCTCTCTCTCTCTCTCTCTCTCTCTCTCTCTCTCTCTCTTGTAGTTCGATATAGTCAGATATTGTTTTGATTTCGCAACGAACAGCGCAGGTTCTTGTTCACTGTTAGATTTATGGTTATGCAATTTCATATGTGTATTCACATTTATTATACCACCTGCACCAGGTAAAATGTTTTTCTAATGACCCGCTTTTATCGTTGTACCGACCATGCTGAGTTGGTTGGAGTTTGATATCTAAATGCCAAGTAAGTGTGACATATCATTCAACATAATTTCAGGTTAATTAATTCATACATTCAAATTTGTATTCAATTATAAGCTTCAGAGAAGAAATGAGAAACATGTCACTGCACTCGTCATTTTTGTTATTGTATCAGGCTGATTCAAACGTGTGTTGGACTTTTGAGGTGAAAAAAAATCTTATTTCTTCACTTTAAATTTATAGAGGACGTTAGTTACGGTTTGCAAATACATGTTTCAAATTAGATGTTAAATAATTAATGTGTTTTAAACGAAAGTGGGATTGAGCTTGAGATGGCATCCTAGCAATGAAATGCTAAATAAATATCTTGAAAACATTTGAAATAAATAGGTTGGAACACGGTAACTATGTGATTGAAAAACCAATCCCTTAGTAGTAATTTCTTTGTTTATAATGTTTAACGTAGCTGCAACAATTTTTCAGTCATATTGAAATAATAAATATTTGACTAGCAAACATTTAATGCATTTGCTTAATTATGATGTAGCAACCATGCAACTATGTACTTATTCGAAGAATCTAGTCACACATCCAGTATCCGGACATACCAGTAAGGTAAATAAATGGTCTCATAATATCTCCAGAGATACCTTTCTCCGTTACATAAGCTCTAGTCCTTAATCTCAACCCATGTTCATATCTTGCGAGTTACTCTTCTCCCGTATATAAGATGTAGCCTTAAATCTCACCCTATCCTAATATCTCGTGACATACTCTTCTCCCTTACATAAGATATGGTCCTAAATCTCAACTCATGTTAATATCTTGAGACCAACTGTTCACTCTTACATAATATGTAGTCCTAATTCTCACCCATGTTAATATCTCGAGACCAACTTTTCTCCCTTACATAAGATGTAGTCCTAAATCTCATCCCATGTTGATATCTCGTGAGATACTCTTCTCCCTTACATAAGATGTAGTCCTAAATCTCACCCCATGCTAATATCTTGTGAGATACTCTTCTCCCTTACATAAGATGTAGTCCTAAATCTCACCCCCATGTCATGTATTTGCAATGGAAATTCTGTTTTGCAGTCAGACCTACCACTAGATTAGAGGTTCGTACAAATTTGGATGGTTAGTGAGTAACCTTACCTACTCTTGACCAATACATGAAAATATAATCTTGTTTCTTTAGATCGTATATAAGCCTTCATCTTAAGCGATTCAACACACACTATGAAGTTCAATTTGATTGGCCAAAAATAAGTCATCGTCTATCAATGTTTACAATTCTACACCTGATATCTTTCATCTCGTATCATGGGCTTGTTCTAGTGATATAAACATATCTCGTCAAGATCAAAAATAGTATAAAATAACCTATACATAAGACCGTTTGAATATGTCGCACAACTTCTAAGTATATTTATATATAGTCATTCGGATCTTCGAGCATGTTCATATGAAAGTGATACATATCATTAGGCATAGAGTGGTAATGGTCATTGTAAATGGTGTTTGTTGTGTTTTGAATCGTGGAATGATACGAAAATCTTCTCTTGGTTGGTGTGGATCTTTCATGGAATCAGTCGAAAAGATCCATCTATTCGTATGAATATCCTCTTCCAAACACGATGGTCTCATCCTCTAAGACTATTTTCAGTACAGCAATGCCAATTTTAGACTTTAATGATCTAGTTCAGTATATTGATATATACATATAATAAATATATTATACGAGTTCCATACGCTATAAATATTTAATGTATTCATGATTTTAAGTCTTACATCTATTAGTTAAGGAACTTTTGCATAATTCTTAATACACATCAGAATCGGGAGTTTGCTTTCAACGATCGTCTGTGAAGTCATTCATTTCAAAATATTCTGATAAAATCCCTTTGAAGGAACATAAGTTGTTGCATGAAGGCGTGTCTCGTGGTAAGTTTTATATTGGTTTGTTTGAGACAGTATGATAGAGATAAGTATAAGAAATAAATAATACAACTCACGATTAAAATAAAAACAAGACAAGGACAAACAAAATATCAAGACTAAAGTAAGCAAATTTTGTAGTGTTTTATTTAGAACTAATATCACCACGTACGCTGAAATTAATATACTTTATCATCGGTTGACATAAAAAAAAAATGAAGGGTTGCACCAAAGACGTAATGCTAACAATGGTTTCTCTACTAATATTTGCTGAAACTCGACTGCATTTTCTTCCCAGTGCAGGTGTGCGCTATTTCAAATCGTTAAAGTTTGGATGCTTTTCTTCCTAAGTTAATCGTTAATCTTTACTAAATCTAATTACCAGAGCACACTGACAATATTTCTAAATTGTTTAAATTGCCGATCTGCCGTCAAATACGTTACACTTATTAAAACCACATCAAATCAATACTTCTCACAATCTGTTTCACCAAATATAATCAAATTTGACAAAATATCATAGAATGAATCTTCAGAGTTTACACAGAAGATACCGAAGCCCCGTAAGTAATGCCGCAGTTACACAAATGAAACACCACTGCTATAACAAGTAGAAGATACATTTTGGGGTTGGGTGACGTCACTGGTGATGTTATCTCGCCAACTCTTTCTTATTAATTTGTGTATGTGATCATTAGATGAGTTTATGTTTAGCTTTCACATATAACGATTTTACTAATATGAATTCTGTGTGGTCATTGAACTGGTCAATTATCATTTTTCATACCAAGTTTGTACTTATACAAATCACGTGTTCATTGGATGAGAATATTTCTTTCCTTATAGTAGAACATTTTCATTATGTGAATGTGTGTCTGCACTTATGACACTTTCTTAGATTGAGACAATTTTGTGTGTTCGTCGGGCAATCCTGATTTATCCAGATCCCCATTTCGACTTAAAGCAGTAATCGCAATAAGTTCAAGGGACACAACTATGTTTTGTACTGGAAATAATTGCGGTACAGGATGTCTCCCTTATTTATATAAATCATAGTCACTCTAATTTGCATGAACTTCAAGTACTAAAGTCGTCATCGTCTTAAGAATCTTACTCTATCAAACATATAGGCCGTCATGAATAGCATCTCTTACGCTGATGAAGGCCTTAAACTAAGAACACAAACTCCTATGAAAGAATGATAAACGAAGAATTACACAAGTCGACAAGATATAAACATTGGTGATATTTTTAACATCAGCCACTGCAGGCAAGTATAAAAATCGACCGTACAAGACAAATACTCGAAATATCAAATCCTATGTCAAGTTTATACCTTCATTACCCTTATGTATTTTCGTAATTCTCGATGATTGCTGATTATTTAATTTATGAATGGTTTGTTTTAAATAAATTTTCAACTTGATTGAATCTGCAAAATATGCATAGAGAAGTCTATGTCATGTTTTTGGTCCAGCTTATTGCAGAAGGTGTTTTTAACAAAGTGACAGTAATGTCTGGAATTGTTATAAAGGTGTCATACGAAAAGCGACAGTGAAAACAGAAACCCTCAGCATCAATATAAATTGATTATGACGGCTCTCAATTGCTAATGCTCATATATATGATACAATTTTTTGATTGAATATATTTAATGACAATCCAGAATAATGACTTTTTAATAATTGTTTAATTAGGACCTTTACGTAGCTTTAATAATTTGTCAGTCTTATCTCTACGATGTCTGCAGAGAGGCAGTTTAAAGTGGTGTCTAGCACTGGGGCATTATGCCGCAGACATGTAGCATGATGTGCCACCCAGTCACATTATCATGACACCAGGCCGAAAGGTCCTAACACTAACCTCTTATTGCTGAGCTCCTAGCGAGGCATTTTTATAAGTCTTTGGTACGAATCTGCCGGGATTCTAATCCGCGACTTCACGCATCCGAGGCATACGCTCTAATCTGTAGGCCACCTGAGTGGTCAACACTTACACTAAAAATACGTTACTACTGGGATAAGCAACGCCACAAACATCAAACGTCACGATGTAGCTAAAGGCAACATATCTGGTTGCCATTGTAACGTTGTATGTGTCATTCACAGCGGCAAACAAGCATATATCTTATGCTCTGATAAATGTTGTTGATTGTATTGAACATCACAAATAGATGCCTTCATACATTACGACATAATGGACTAATTTCATGAATATGTCTTATTTGAAATATTGTGTATTTATATATTAATAAAATTATGTGATAAGATATTCTATTATATCTTAGTACGAATTGAGTGATTACAATATTTCCCTGCATGTGTTCACACATAAACACCATGGACCCAGGTATTTTGTCCCATAAATCATCAGCAAAACAGACCCAATATGAAACACAAAACACACCGTGGATTGAGAGAATGTGTCTTTGAGATAAATCTTAGATTAATAGAATTTATGTCTCAGATACGTAATAGTTCAATATAATGTATGCCTTAGACATGTATTAAGAAATAGGCCATATATTAAAGCCTGTGTCAGAGACAAGACATAGATTAATTGAATGAAGATCAGAATGGGCTGATGATTAACACAACGTGTGTTAGAGATATGCTGTAGACAACATATTGTATGTTAGAGATGGGCTGTAGATAAGGGATTGTCTATTAGAGATGGGCTGTAAATTAATATAATATATCAGAGAACAAAAACGACCTAATACTGTTTCATACCTTCATTATTTTCAGCATGTGTTATTGTTTCTCATTTCATGGTGTTTGTGTTTTTGTAATCATGCCATATATATTTATAATTTTTTTCTTATAAGTATTTTCTAGTTTTCTAATGTTGTAAAGAGCATAGGGCTTCTAGAGACTAGGCACTATACAAAGTCCTCATTATTATTATTGTTATTATTAGTAATGTAGGTCGTAGATTAAAACAATGGGTCTCGGAGAACGCCGTAAATTAAAATAAGTTATGTACGAGAGAGACCGTAGATTTAGAGATTGTGTTTAATAGATATGCCGTAGATTAAGAGAAGTGATGTCAGAGATAGATTGTGAATTGAAACAATGTGCCAGAGAGTGACTATATATTAAATGTTGTGTATATCTGTATTATCTTTGACTTATGTCCATAATTAGTGTATAAGGGTAATGATTGCACAATATTTTAAATAGTTGTATTGTGTTATAAGTTGTTATATTAACATTGTTTGCATATGATTTAATCATTCCTATCTTAACATTTATAGTGGTGTTCAGTCAGTCGTGTTCAGTTAACATTTGAGAGGATTTATTAATTGACATTATTCATTGGAGTTAGAAATTGGTCATTGCTACTTTTCGATAAAACCACTATTTTGGTAATATTGTGAATTAATTTAAGGACGTTCTGGATTATATCATTGTGATTCATCAAGATTGCTAGCACATCAGACCAATCCAGGTTATAGGTACATCTGCACATTTAAGATTTTAATTAATTCAGAAAACCATTCTAATTAAATCGGAATAATTGCTACCTTTGGACTTATGATAGAACTTTGAGAACTGTTTTGGATTTAATTAACAAGAATTTAATTTTTTTCTCTCTCAATTTTGAGGTGTTTTATTTCTCCATGCAAATAAATCATTTGCTGCAATTTGCTAACAGTTTTAGTTTCCTCTGTTTTCTGCCATTTAGTTTAAGACCATAAAGTCGTAACAGAAAATTTGGGTCACTCATCCGCAGTATTAATTTACCCACTATGATTTTTACGGCCGATAAACCCTCTTTAGAACAAAGAAAAAGTTACACTTAGACATTACTACATGAGGTTTCCTAGATAATCTGATGAAGTGGGAAATCTCTACTACTTGATTTGGACGAGGTATGAAACGCAGACTCAAATCCTGGGGCATTTTTTCTAGCTTGTTCCAGGTGTAGCCCATCTTGGTGGTGTCAGCCTGGGGGTTGCGTCGCCAGGTGTTTCTTGGACGGCCTCTCTTCCGCTTGCCTTGTGGGTTCCACCTCAGCGCCTGCCTGGTGATACTGGTTGGCGGTTTTCGTAAGGTGTGCCTTATCCAGCCCCATCTCTTCTTCCTGATTTCTTCTTCAGCAGGAAGTTGGAAGGTCCTTTCCCAAAGATTGGCATTGCTGATGGTGTCAGGCCAGCGGATCCGGATAATCCTTCTGAGGCAGCTCTTGATGAAGGTCTGGACTTTCCTGATGGTGGTCTTGGTCGTCCTCCAGGTCTCTACTCCATACAGTAAGACTGACTTCACGTTGGAGTTGAACAGATCTTGGTGGTCAAGGACAGCTCTTTGGAGGTCCAGATATTCTTGAGCTGGATGAAGGCGGCTCTCGCTTTGCCGATCCATGCCTTGACGTCTGCGTCTGTACCGCCCTGGTCAATGATGCTACCCAGGTAGGTGAAGGACTGCACTTCTTCCAGGGGACTTCCATTCAGGGTGACTGGTTCGGTACTTGTGGAGTTGATCTTCAGGATCTTGGTCTTGTCCTTGTGGATGTTGAGGCCAACTTGTGAAGACGTGGCTGCCACAACGTTTGTCTTTTCTTGCATCTGCTGTTTGCTGTGTGAAAGGAGTGCAAGGTCGTCGGCAAAATCCAAGTCGTCTAGCTGGCTCCACAAAGTCCACTGAATTCCGCTCCTGCGCTCGCTGATGGACGTCTTCATAATCCAGTCGATGGCGAGGAGGAAGAGAAACGGTGATAACAAACATCCTTGTCGGACTCCAGTTCGCACCTGGAAGCTGTCTGTGAGCTGCCCTCCATGGATAACTCTGCAGGACATGCCGCCGTAGGAGTTCCTGATTAGGTTGACCATCTTGGTTGGGATGCCGTTGTGTCGAAGGAGTTTCCAGAGGGTTTCTCGATCCATGCTGTCGAACGCCTTCTCATAGTCGATGAAGTTGATGTACAACGGGGAGTTCCACTCTAGGGAATGTTCTACTATGATGCGGAGCGTCGCAATCTGGTCCGTGCAGGATCTGTTCTGCCAGAAGCTTGCTTGCTCATCTCGCAGCTGTGCGTCCACGGTTGCCTTCATCCTTTCCAAGAGGACTCGGTTGAAGACCTTCCCTGGTACAGATAAGAGTGTGATGCCCCTGTAGTTGTTACAGTTGCTGAGGTCGCCTTTCTTGGGAAGCTTGATCAGGTAACCTTCCTTCCAGTATGCCGATACGTCGTCTTCCTCCCAAATCCTCTCAAAGAGTGGGTACAGCATCTCTACTGACGCATCCAGGTCTGCCTTTAGCGCCTCTACTGGGATGTCGTCGGGTCCACCCGACTTCCCGCTCTTTATCAGGGTGATGGCCTTCCTGATCTCGTCTCTGGTCGGTTTCTTGCAATTGATCGGGAGATCCGCGTTAGCTGGTTCAATGTCTGGGGGGTTCGCGGATGCTGGCCTGTTCAGGAGATCCTCAAAATGCTCTGCCCATCTGTTCATCTGCTGGTCTAAACTGTTGATGGTATTCCCCTGCTTGTCCTTGACAGGTCTTTCTGGTTTGCTGAAATTCCCGGAGAGTCGTCTGGTGATGTCGTACAGCTGTTTCATGTTACCGCTGTATGCTGCCTGCTCCGCCTCAGCTGCCAGTCCATCTATGTATTCTTTCTTGTCCTTCTTGATGTTTCTCTTCACTACTCTGTGGGCTTCTGCATAAGCTTCTTGAGCCTTGGCCTTCGCTGCTCTGGTTCTACTGTTGTAGACTACTGCCTTCTTCCTCTTCCTGTCTTCGATCTTGGTCAAGGTCTCTGCTGTAATCCACTTTTTCTGCTGGTGTTTCTTTGGCCCCACTACTTTTTGGCATGATGCTCTTATTGTTTCTTTTACTATCTGCCAACTGTTGAGTACACTGTCTTCTTCTTCTTGAAAAAGTTCCTGAAGCACTTCAAACTTGTTCTTCAGCGTCAGACCAAACTCTTGTTTTATCTTGGGGTCTTTCAGAAGGCTGACGTTGTACTTGACACTTCTGTCTTACGCTTCCATCTGGTTTCTCTTCAGCTTCAGCTTCAGTTTGGCCACCACCATGTGATGGTCGGACGCCACGTCATCTCCTCTTCTCACTCTAACGTCCTGAATGGATTTTCTGAACTTCTTGCTAATGCAAACGTGGTCGATCTGGTTCTCTGTCGCGCTGTCTGGCGATACCCATGTATTCTTGTGGATCCGCTTGTGAGGAAAAATGCTGCCTCCAATGACCAGGCTGTTGAGTGCACACTGGTCTGCAAATCTCTATCCATTCTCATTCATCTCTCCCAGAGCGTGGGTGCCCATCACTGGTTCGTATCCATTGTTGTCAGACCCAATCTTGGCGTTGACATCTCCCATGAGGATGGTGACGTCTTTGTCCGGATAGGTCTCGAGGATCTTCTGCAGTCTGCTGTAAAACTGGTCTTTGTCCTCCTCTTCACTGTCGTTCGTTGGGGCATAGCACTGGACGACGTTCATCTTGATCTTCCTCTTCTTAGTTCGGAAGATTGCCGTGATGATCCTGGGGCCGTGCGCCTCCCATCCAATCAGTGCCCTCTGTGCCTGCATGGACAGCATGAAGCCTACTCCCTGCGTGTGGGGTGCGTCGCTCTCTTCATGCCCGGAGTACAGCAACAGCTCTCCTGTCATCAGTCGTGATTGTCCAGCTTGGGTCCACCGTGTCTCGCTGATGCCTATCACGGCCAGCTTGTTACTCCTCATCTCGGCTGCCACCTGCGCCGTCTTTCCTGGCTCGTACATGGTCCTAACATTCCATGTGCCGATGTTGATTCTCCTGGTAGACAAAAGGGTAGTCGGCTTTGTGGCATCCTTTCGGCTTTCACCACCCAGCGTCATGCGTCTTCGTGATGAAGACCCTTCCTCTCCCAGGATAAAGTTTTCTGTTTCTTCTGTTGTTGACGTTTCTGTAGCGTCGTTCTTTTTACGGGGTGGGGGTGCTAACCCCACGCCCAACCCCCCTCCTTTATCCAGACTTGGGACAGGCAGATCATAAATCCCTAAGGATCTTACTGGTGGAGTTCCAGGAAATGTACTCTTGTCGGATTTCCAACAATAGGGTGGGGTTAGTATAAGATATGCCTTGGGCAATATTAAGTAATCCTTAGAACGTGAAATGCACTCTCTCCCCATTGGTAAACATTGATGTGAAAGGAAGTGCAATAGTGACTTAAATGTTACTTAAAAGGCACTTTAGGTTTCAGTTCTGTATTATAGAGAATAATAATGTTTGATATAGTGGATTTCAATATTTAACTAAGTTTGTTGTGCATCAAATGTTCTAGTCATTCTGAATTTGACAACATTCCTATATTTGTGTAGCTGAACATTAATGGTAAAGCCATTCAGGAATTATTCTTTACAACTATTACTGCTGCTCATGGTCATATTAAGATTCCTGGCATTGGCAAGTCCAATTTACATACTTGAATTGATTTGCTATATTTATATCACTGATAATACATTCTTACTTGAATATTTGTACCTGAAATTGTTTCTATTCAACTAGCCATACCAACTCACTCCACATTGATTTCAACTCGCCCCCACGTCATGTCAGAACTCAAGGTTTCGTTCCAAGTGACATTGATTTGATCATAGAAATATCTTACTGAAACGATAATATCAGACAGATGCAGGAATAAGAGAGATAAGCACGTTAAAATGATAAGTCTCCCTATAAACAACAACCTTTTGTTTTGAACTCAGACTAATACAAGGAATTAGCCAGCCGACATGTTATAACTAAAACGAGCAAGGCAGTACAAGCAATCGTACATCTCTGCACCAGCATTTGCAAACAGATTATCAGTAATGTTATAATACATATGGCAATCAGTCATCAAGGTGATACGTTTTACTACAATATAGTCAGTTACGCTCAAACACATTCAAATACGTTATTTGTAAATTACAAAAAAAATTAAATTGTTAGATATTAATATATCTTCATAATAATCCATACCTTTCGTTGTTATACTGATATGTGTTAATGTACTTTGCAAATTAAATATAATTTAATCGGTAACAGGAGATCTTGGCCCATAACAAGTCGGTCCATTACAAATTCTACCCTAGCATTGTTAATGAAGAAATGTACTCATAGCATACTCATTTTTTGTAGGGTCGGCACACACATGTTGTTGTTGAATAATATCCTATACTGTCCAATGTAGACCACGATTTGTATTTTTGAGAATTGGTAAGGTTTGTCACGCCTATTGTTATTAAACAAGACATATAATCCAAACATGTTATTTGATAACTAATTAGTTACACATTAGTAAGCATGCAATGTTTGCGTAACCGGTTTGATTCTCCGTGAGGAGACACATTCTTTCGTAAATAGTCAACCGATCGATATATATCCATCCCCAAAATCAAATGATTATATCCTATATTATTATATAAATGCATTCGTGTGTACACAACTTAAAAGTATATGTCAATGTAGTCATGCAGGGCATATGCTCAAATTAAAATTCAGTTTTTAAAAATAATTTCTGAGGAAATGTATTCATCCTGTTTTTTTTTATCCTGTGGACGTTACGGGTACTCGACAAGAACATCGAATATTTACTGCTGATACTAAATAAATATAAACACAACATTTAAATACGATTAGGATTACAACAGGATAAAGATGGGCTAGGCTTCACTATTGTATGCAAGATCAAAATAAATGCATATGAATATTACATTTTTGCTTTGTATTTGGTTATCTTTAATTGAAAAATAACGTATTTTTTAATCATTTAATATGACGGCCATAGGAGGACAATTACGTTTTAAATTTACTATAATGGAAAATATGCACTGTTGGTAAAATAATTGCAGAAACAGTACGGTATATTGATGGGACATAATTTGATTCACACGTGTCAACACCTGTTCACTATTACAAAAAGTAGAGAGTACAAAGACAGCTTTAAAATATATAGTATCTAATTTAATTAATCTGGGATCATGATTTATTTGCTATATTTATATTGAATAAAAAACGACTGTTGAAAGAAACATGCAAAGAATATTAAATGGCCGTTGAACAAGAAACAGTATCATACACAATATTAGATAATGTTTTGACAGCTAATTATGGGTCGATTAGATTATACCGAGTTCCTTATGGGAAGAGTTCGTTGATGGGCACGTGTAGGCCAGTAATCAGTTTAAACCTGCAGTTGAATCCTTAATAACTGCTTTCACTATTTAATACCTTTCTCTATTTGACTGCGTCCTAATAAATAATACATTATTTTATGTTTATCAGTTTCATTAAACACCGGTATTAGTTTAATTGTTATGTACGTATGCATGCTTATAGACCGGTATTAGTTTATTGTTATGTACGTATGCATGCTTATAGACTACTTTCCTGGACTTGGTATCTTGGACTACTAGAGAGAGTCGGTCAATAAAGAACTCTGCCTACCCATATCGGTATATAGCATACGATAGAAACAGACATACAGAGGACTTTGGAAATTGTTTCTGTTAGTTAGATTGAACTTATGAAAAGGCAGCTTCATAACAAAACTTTAATTGCGTCAAACACATGAAAAGTCTTTTTTAGAAAAAGCTTGCCATACTTGATTGTATGGATGTGAATAGTGACATCACAGTATTTTAACTGACATTTTTTTTTAACTTACCACATTTTGCATGTGAATCTGTCAATATGGTAATATTATAATACTTTAGTGAATCAGTCAGCATGGTAATATTAAAATACGTTTGTGAATCAGTCAGCATGGTAATATTATAATACGTTTGTGAATCAGTCAGCATGGTAATATTATAATACGTTTGTGAATCAGTCAGCATGGTAATATTAAAATACGTTTGTGAATCAGTCAGCATGGTAATATTATAATACGTTTGTGAATCAGTCAGCATGGTAATATTATAATACGTTTGTGAATCAGTCAGCATGGTAATATTAAAATACGTTTGTGAATCAGTCAGCATGGTAATATTATAATATTTTAGTGAATCAGTCATCCTGGTACTGTATAGAGTGAAAACAATTTTCGAACCCTGATGTTACTGTTGCAGTAATGACTACCCATTGCCAATGAATTCACACAGCAATGAATTTTTCGATGCAAAATAATATGTCAGTCTTGGAAAGTTGTATAATATATAAGAAACAAGTAAATATGACCAGTATTTATGGAGAGTTTAGACTTCCTTTAGAATTATGATTTTGATGATAACTGATCGATTTATTTGTTAACACTTAAGATAGATATTGACATTAGAAACTCTCTCTCTCTCTCTCTCTCTCTCTCTCTCTCTCTCTCTCTCTCTCGATTAGCTCTCTGTTTCTCTGTCAGTTTGTCTGTCTGTATCTCTCCAGACGATCTGGTTCGACTTCTTCAACCAAACTTTACCTGATACGTTGGGGATGGCGTGGTTTGGTGGAGTTATCCATGTGGCGAGGTCTCCCAAGGCGAAATTTAAATAACGTTATGATTTTGACTTAAGTATGACACATTTCTTGAGTAATAAAGTTATGATTGTGACTTACGTATGACAGTTTGTTACGTACGTGCGACACGTTTCATAAATATTAACAATGTAACTTTTATGTAAAACATATTTCATGAGTAATACAGTTGTAACTCTAATGTACGACACATTCCACGAGTAATGACGTTGTGATTCTGATTTACGTCGATACATTTCATGAGTATTACTTTGAGGAGAGTTTTAATAAATTTTGTCTACGATTGCAAACGACTTGAGCAATCGAATATGTAAATTGGTTGACAATCATTATTCCTGTTCAAAAGCGTGTGCTTTATTGATCTTTGATTTAATTGACCTGTTAATTTGTTTTCCAGCTCTATATTTTTCATGCTTGTGATAAGCAGTATCTACCTTTTTCATTTGGAAGTAAAGCATTGGAAACTACTAGAACCATGCACAACTGCGTCCATTACTCTGATACACCACTTTTCACAAAGATGTAAAAGTTAAAAATATATTGTTATTTCAACAAATGTTTGCGACAGAGTACATAGTAGATTCCATATTATCCTACACTCAAGTCATTACCTAAATGTAGCAAATATCGATAATATTTTTTATAACAAAAGAGCCGTATGCTTTATGTACCCTATATCTTCACACAGTTAATACTGTCTTCGTATATAACATGTGTGTTTCTTTGAATTTTCTAAGGAAAAATATACCACAAAAACAAGCGTAAGTGTCATAATTATTTTTAAATGTAGGTATAACATAGTCTCTCTTTCTCTCTCTCTCTCTCTCTCTCTATTAGCTCTCTGTTTCTCTGTCAGTTTGTCTGTCTGTTTGTATCTCTCCATACTATCTGGGTCGACTTCTCCAACCAAACTTTACCTGATACGTTGGGGGCGGCGTGGTTGTGTGGAGTTATCCATGTGGCGAGGTCTCCCAAGGCGAAATTTCCATTGAACACAGATCCCGTCGTGTGTGCAACTATGAAATTTATTATGTTCATTCATACATTAAATTCTGCGTGCGTGGGAAATATGTTCAAGACATCTTTTTTATCTAGGGACTTTGTAATTTTATGCTGGAAAGATATAATTTTAATTTTAGATACGTAGTGGCACATTGGAAACCTTGAATTGAAATTTCTCTGCATATTGACATAAAATAAGATTAATATAAAAAAATACTGCGTAAATATACTAAGTATATTTTCATTAATGCACTAGTATGTTACAATAATATTTTATATGACATCGGTTCCCACGTGTAGCGTCTGCTTTAAATTTGAAACACATAAATAAAGTGAGAATCTGTATTGGGTGCAAACGCGGCCTTAGGAGATTGTTTTGGGCTATAACGACATTCCATTATCGTATTTCCTGAAGTTATTAAATGAATTAAATATACTCATGACTTGTCACTAATTGGAGATCTAATTAGTCTAATTAGTCTAATTAGTGGCGATCATAGCAGCAATCAACTGACGGTCGCTTACCGAACATACTCAGGAAATACCAACCGCGGACGTCGAAGGCACTGAACCCTAACCCATTCCTCAATTGGTTAGCTAAACGTAGCACATTTTCCAAACGTTTTTCTATATAAACAGAGGTTCTTTTACTAAACTAATCATTTATAGCTTCAGCTATTATACTTCTTTTTTTGTGGACCAGCCCCCCACCAATGGCTATGGAAGATTCAACAGAAGACTCAAATAAGTTAAATCGCAAGTGTTAATGATTTAAACTAATATTTCAGTTAGGTATGTTTTGCAGGCATGACAATAAGGTAAAAATAATGTTTGTATGTTCAGTACCGATTATTTTCCAAATCGGGGTAAATGGTTAAAGTTTGACTGCACACCTTTCAAGGCGTTTATTAGAACATTTACAAAATATATAATTCATATTTAATTTAATCTGTGTAAATGCACCTAAAAATAAATCGTGGTATACATTGGAATTAGGGATTCCTTTCTTCTGTACGAGATAAAATATCACTCTCCTTACACATTACTGAACCACCAAAAGAATAAAAACGATATTTATTTTTAACATTTTGGTAGAACGTATTAACGCCATCAAACGAAAATGTTTATTCTGCGCTTGGCAAAGGTGAATAAATAAAATAGTCTTAAGTGCAGTATTCATTATATTTAACTAATATTTTACCAAGCGATAATCTCATCAAATCCAGGTACCTAATACTAAAGAAACTGTAATAATATATTTCTTAAATGTAGATTATAATTAGTCATTTCTCTATGACCTATTGCTATAGCAGAATCAACAAATTACCCCCATTGCAAATGATGCACAGCTATAAACTAACTCGATTCACCCAACTTTAATTCAATAGTTAAGTTTGCCTCATAACAATACGTTTGTACCCACGTTGGCAGGGGCCCCGAGCGGCCGAGTGGTCTAAAGCTCTCTTTGTTACGCATCGCTGCCATCTGCGTAGGTTAGAGTCTCAGATTCGGCCAATGCGGTTATGTGAGAAAGCTTGTGATTCTTTCAGGGCGTTTTCCCCCGGGTTCTTCCTCCACCATTAATAGATACCAACCTGTATAGCATATCGCGTGCTGAAAAATGGCGTTAAAACTTACAACAACAACAATACCCACATTGATTTCAGCTGGAACATTACAGATAATACAGTATATATTGCTGCTTCTCGTGTTTTCATTTGATAGTGGTTGAATCATGTAAACTATCAAATCCACAGTGACAATCTTACCGGATGATAACATGACAATGAAGTACTAATTAGAGAGACAAACATTTACCATATGTACTCAGACTGAAATAAAGATAATTATCGACGACAATATATAACGAACACGAGCAAGACAGTAAATAAATCATATAGCATAATTATGATATATCAACAAAAAGCACAGAATTGAAGGCAAAAGCAAAGTTTCTTCCTGTTAAAGTCATACCTGTACCATTAGCTACGGTTGATTAAAGTCAGACAAAAAAACCTCAATGAAAACGAATTATGAGAACTGTTGATGGTAATACAACGCATCGACGCAGTTTTGGTTTAGCAATAATATTTTTTTTTTATATATAAAAACAGAAACATAAAAAATACGTTTGTATTTGCAGAATAAACCAAACCAGTATCAATCATAATTTGATTCAATAATTACTGCTTTAAATAATTACTGCCAGGCGTGAGACATTTGTTTTTTCTTAAAGGACACATGTTTGTGATTATTGAAAAACGATAGTTATTGTAGAAGTGTTTATGATTGAGCAATGGTGTGAAAAATCATTATTCTAAGAGTGCTTGTGTAGTATGGTCAACAATAATATTTGAGATAATAATAATAATAACGTTGGTCTACTTAGCATCAAAATGATTATTTGTAATAATATTATTATTTGTGGTTGTTTGTTTGTTTGCTTCCAATTTTTCAGTAAGTAGTTTATAGTGATGTCTACCACTGGGGCATCATGCCGCAGACGCTCTAACCACTAGGCCACCGGAGTAGTTCGTTTTGTGCTTGTAATAACAACAGTACTAGTACTACTGGTTTCATTACTCGAATTGTAACACAGATAATATCAGATGTATTTGTTTTATTCCCAGTAGTGCTCGTAGTACTGGATTCATTACTTAAAATGGTGACAAAAATAGTACCAGATGTATTCGTTTCATTCGCCTTAGTATTAATGAAAATAGTAATACAGGTACTCGTTTTCAGTGACATACGTACTAATTGGTACCTTTGTTTTCTGCCACTATGAAGTCTATTACCTAATGTCTAACGATGTACTTTCTCGAGTAATAGGTTAGGTATAAGACTGCCAAGAATGCTAAATCATACATCCACTACTCATTTTTCAAGTATTTTTGTGGTGTAAATGCAAAATTGTCTTTCTGCATTCCAGGTCACATGACTATATAAAAATGATTGAAAATTAGATCTATAAAGAATGCTAAGCTCGCAAGATCTGAGAAAATTATTTCCTATCGACTCCATGCATGCAAATATTTTACGATGAGAAGTCTTTAAAGTTTTCTAGGCCGGTTAAAAAGAGGCCAGCTTTGTACACACCGAAGGTTATCTGCGAATTCCAACTGTTTGGGGTGGGAAAGGTCAGACGAAACTCGCACAAGTCACTAACATACCAAACTATGTAGATACGCATTCAATACGGAACAGTTGATAATGAAAAGCGTACATATATGAGTACACAGCCCTATGGACATATTTTGGGATCATTTATATAATGGAATGCACACCACGTATTACAGAAATTATTTAAATAATAATAATAATAATAATAACGATTATTATTCTCATTATTATCATTAATTTTGTTATTAAAATATTTAGTTTTAATATTATTTAAATTATGTAATTAAAAGCAATACTGTGTGTAATTGTAGTTATTATTAATATTTGGTTCTCAGCCTTAATTACGTTATAATTATTATCATTATTTTATTCAGTATTATAAATGATATTATTACCATTATGTATGTTTGTTCTGATAAAATATTAAGGGTACTCGTTTTATTACTTATAGTTTTTAATAAAACTAGTCAATTAGTTGTAGTGGTAAAAAAACTAGTCTTAGAGGTACTCGTTTTCATTGACAGAACACAGTATTTGATGTAAATGGAAATTCTTCTTTCCGCATACACGTGTGAAGAATGTTCTTACATCGCCACATCATTTTTCATTCAGATTCATGTTCTTTTTCAGCTATTAACTAAAAGTACTTTTAAACACAGGTGTACAGAACTGAAACACTGTGCCGAGCAATTAACTGGCAATAAAGACTAAACAAATCATGTGTATTATGTAATTTCTTGTATGCAGGGTTCATATGGTTAGTATTGAGTCATGCAAACTATTGGTGTTCATTATGTTTTCATTTATTCTTTATTCATTCATAACAATGCGGGATGGGGAGGGGACTGACATTAAAAAGCACCTACTCTGGGTTCCAGGTTTACTATTGTAGGTGCACACTATATTTTGGTGCTCAATGTTTCTAAGATTTAGGTGCAGATGCACCCAAAACCTTTGATCCTGGTTCAGTTTCAGGTTTGGAAACAGGAGTTTACCGAGTTTGTCTCGTTCACTGCCTCTATGATTTATTATCCATCTTGGCGAAACGGTTGGCTCAGAAGCAGAAAACAAAGGTATTTTCTTGAATTTCACACAAAAGTATAAATTATATAAAAGGAATAACGTATCAATATAATGTTTGTGACTTTAGAATAAAAGGTATATATATATATATATATATATATATATATATATATATATATATATATATATATATATATATATATATATATATATATATATACCTTCAAAACACGGAATATTTATAACGTCTCAAAACAACACTCTGTTAGTATTATTTTGTGCAATTGAATTAGTGAAACCGCTTTAAAATTGTTTTTATTATAGCCACATCTGATTTTAATGTTGCCTGAGACATTTTGTACTTGGCGATCTCGACATATACTGGAGACTGACTAAGACCGTGAGCGTTGACCCGCTTTTATACTATTATTATTACTATTAGTATTGAACAAGCAGAAAAGTGCGCTTGCGATCATCGGGCAAGAAGGAATCACGGACCAAAGGAAAAATCATCAAACATTTTATTCTGAATGAGACGTAATAGCATTGATACGAAGGTCCAAGAACTCGATGCACGCTAAATTAATTAGTTGTACAGATTATCACACGAATGGTTCTACATAAAATGCATCTACTGGTTTGGTTGATTAAGATATATTTTTCTGCAATACGCCTGAAAGATTTGTTTGCAAAAGTCTATAATCAACTGAATTGGAACGACCATTTTGAAGAAAAACTCTTTCGAAAATTATTGTCCATTGTCTTTACTAAATGAGGTACTGGTCGGATATATAATACATATATAAGGAAGGGGGGGGGGGAGTGGCAAATTTATCTTTATTAAATGTCTTCTGAATCTGAGTATGGCCCGAAAACTGCTCTTCTAGTACCTATCTCTCTGTTCCTCCGATCATGCACTCGTAGGGATACACGATTTAGCTCATAAAGAGATAATTATTGGTGTCATAATATCGTCTAGTTATGTTTACGTATTCAACGGCTATATTGTACTTAAACTCATCATTTGACGAATTAAGAAAATGTGTCGAATAAATAAACAGTCAGTGTCAAAACCTAAACTCCGTGTACTGTTCAATAGTTTTATGAATAAAAACGTACTAACGTTTTGATGCTGATCCAATAGCCTGCAGTGTTAAATTACCATAATGTCCACGCAGGTTACGAAGCATTTCATAACTTATTGATTTTTGGAGTACAATGGTTATTGCAAATAACACAGCCATCACGGATATTGAAAAGTATAGTTATATAAACGCTTCTTCAAAGAACATCCAACTGTTATTGGTTGCGGAAACGTTGCGCATACCACTGTTAAATTACTTACTGCTGTATTAATTTGGCTGTATAATTGCAAGATTGAAAGGAAACCCACATCAGATTCCTTACCACAATTTACCTTTGGTGACTTAGCTGGACAAATACACCTACTAACTGAATGACAAAAGATGCATAAGGCTACTTTCTGTAACTTGATTGAACATGGGTGGGGCTTTGCACCGTCGATATACGAAACTGTCAACTATGCTTGTATTGTCGAAACCGTATGAATATTTTAAACTGGTTGAGTCATTATTTTCCACTCTGGTTTCTTCCAGCTCCTACACAGCGAAATTCGTGCTCATTAGGCAGCTTGTGTGTGCTAATACAGGGATATATCTTGCAATGATATGTGTTGTGTCTTTTACACAGGACACTTTATACATATAACGTGCTCTAACACGTCTGAACAAATCGTATCCCTCAGTTAACACAAATCCATCTGGAAAACCTAATTCACGATAATCTGAACATGATCTTTATCATCAGTTCAGTTCTATGACATAAATTGAATTGTAACAACATATGTATCATATGTAACAAATGCATTCTCGCTTTATTCATGTATTACATACACGTTTAAACTCTTGTAATTAAAATGGTGACTCGAAGTAATGATATTTCAAACGATTTACCTTTGAGGCAATACTTGGCTGAAAGTTACAAATTTCGTGTCAATTATCACACACACACACACACATTCAAACGAGGACGATCGACAAGTTTTGTCTGGAGTGTTATCAAATATGACGCTAAGGAAAAACAGATATTGTTCGTAATTGAGATTTAGATGCAACATACTTAAAATTCATCACATAAGGATGGTTTTTAAAGTATAGTCGCTTGTATTTATATTCTGCCAACAATTCGGCGTCGTAACACAGTTACGAAGGGGACAAACGAAGTGACCTATTATAAAGACAAGACTTTGGAAACAATAAACCAAAACAAGACCTTAATTGAATCTTAGTATTTCTAGATGGATTCGTGTCTGCTGAGGGATACGATTTGTGGGTTTTGACATTTGTTACCTCGTCCTTGGTAAACTGTGCCTTTACCAGGATAATGAAGCTATTTTTCAATGTGCTTCCAGAATGAAGATAGAGCCTAAGGAGAACTGTAACATTTGCAATGGCAAAACAGCATACATGAGGACTTCTAATGGTACGCATTGAACACTATTGTCTCATACGCGATGGTTAATAGAAAACAATATACACTACTTCAACGTGTATATTGCTAGGTGTCTGTTGAAAACTAGACATCATACCTATCATTATCTGGTGTATTATGGTGCATGTACAACATGCCTGATGCACCCATGTTTCTAACAGCTTACAGCTTAATAGTTACCTGTGTTTGATAAGATAAATAGTTATACAACACACATCCTCTTACATTGATTCTCAAGCGGGATAAATGCATGCATTTAACAGCTGATAAAGTTTCGAAGAGACAGACAGACAGACAGAGGGACACATAGGTAGATAGACAGACAGATAGGAACAGAGAAAGAGACAGAGAGACAGAGAGACAAAGAGAGAGTGAAATAGAAAGAGAGAACATAAACTTGAAACGAATAATGAGATTTTTGCAGTAATTGTATTGAGGTAAACATCAATGCATTACTGCAGCCCTTTATCTCAGTGTGTGTTTCGTATTCATATATATTGAAACAACCAGACCACATATATTATAGGACGAAAAACCAATAGTTTCTCATAGTGCTTTTATTTTATTTTTACCCAATGTATTGCGCTTAAATCATTCATAAATAATGCACAGGCTGATAACTCCTTCTCTAGTCCATGTACGACAACCGTATACGTATTAGACGATTTATCGCGTGACCAATAGTATGTTATATCTACAATTATCCGTATTAGACAAAACTGAAAGCCACATCAGTCACCATATCGCCATTTCAACCTTCAAAAAAGAAATCCGTACTGAAAATACAAACATCACTGAACTATCACGAAAACAATGATTTCCAAAAACTAAAAATACTTTACTGAATGATTTGGGTGGATTTCTCAAAAACCTATGTAAGCCTAAGTGGACGATATTAGTAGATATGGTGGTTAGCATTTGCCCCTGAGCTACAAACATGGCACCTCATTATATAATTGTATCACTGTGTCTGTGTGAAAATAAGCATTAACAGTCCATAACACAGAATTATTTTATTTAATGTACTCAGCTCACTGAAAAAAAACAAGTTCTTAATATTTAGTGGTCATTCACAGTTTAAACCTTGTTAGTACTGAAATAGGTGGCATATATTGGATAATGCAAAGATAATAATGCCGCTGATGAGGTATGTATTTTAATTGTATTTAAAGTTCTCATTTGCAATATCGGCTATTAGCTGAAATTTATTGAACTAAGTTTAATCGCTAGTTGCAATACATGCATTGTTTTATGTATTGATTAAAACTGCATGGACATACTTTGAACAATAATTAGAGGTTATAAAGCATAACTGCATATATATATATATATATATATATATATATATATATATATATATATATATATATATATATATATATATATATATATACATATCAGTTCATACTGACCTCGGAAATGCATGTTTCTCTCTCTCTCTCTCTCTCTCTCTCTCTCTCTCTCTCTCTCTAGAGAGAGAGAGAGAGAGAGAGAGAGATGGAGGTTTCATAATTACCTTGCAAGTTGGCCAAGAGAAAGGTAAGGTTGTGTGGATATAATTTAATAAGATCATTTTCACAAATGGTTCCAAACCAAACGTCTGTTCAATGTTGAAATAATACATTTTGGATCTAATTTTACTTAAAAACAATAGCACTAACATCTGCCGATGTCGGCACTCAGCATTATGTTCTTAGTATTGGGAATGTCTGACTGTTGACAATAAAATGAGACAAAGGTGGGGCCTCTGGCAACTTTTATGCGGCATAATGCCCCAGTGTTAGACATCACTATAAACTGACACACTATAGACATCCTATTGATATTACTGAAGAATGTTTTAAGCTACGTTAGGAATCAAAATCACATACACATATACGAGCACGCACGCATACACACAGATCCCAATACAAAACAACATATCAGTCAGCAGAACACAATACATGAAATCGTGTAAATGAGCATCTCGTCTTTACAATATTAACGACACTGACATTGTTCTCACGAACACTAGAAATTGCAAAAAGCAATATTATCTCAACCAATAGTCTGGGTAAATCGCTGCCCCCATGTAATGGATGAGTTCTAATAGTAACATGGTAAACTTGAGCTAGAAACGAAATTTAACTTTGATTTTGTGTTTAGGAGGACTATTATCTTTACTTACCCAATTATCTTTCTTTGTTATGTTCAGCGGATTGAAAAACAAGTACTTTCTAGAAATGCAATTGTCAAGCTACAGATAAGTTGTTGACATTGGGTGATAAGATTAGGAAAGTGGAGCATTGCAAAATAGGGCCACCGATGTTGCATGCAAATGTTTACTTTGGCTAATATTTGAGGTTCAAAAGAAGGAACTATATATATAAATATATATATATATATATATATATATATATCTATCTATATATATATATATATATATATATATATATATATATATATATATATATATATATATATTTCAATTTACAATAAGTATTAAGTTTTTTCCAGACATGTTGACATATAAAACGTCATATTCGACATATATATTGATACGTATAGCTTTGTGCTTGTGGTAAGAAAAGCAGATGGCTAATAAAGAGACAGATAACAAATGCAAAGACAAAAATATAGACACATTTTATTTTGATCTACCTAACGCTTTGAAATTAATTATTTCTATAAAACTATTTGTTTTAAGATTTTAATTGCATGTTCATGAGAGAACATACCTTTTTGATCAAAAACGATTTCATATGTTGTAATCTATCTGTTAGATTGTATTGTGTATTATACAATTTCAGCCTCATGTATATATGTAAATAATTTCATCCGATACTATTTCACATAATGTCATGAAAGGTACAAGCGTGGATTAGAAAAATCCTAAAGCTATTTTCATTAAAAGTAATTAAAGTTTCAGAGCATTATTCAATGTGCTTTCAATGGATTTCAAAAACTGTTTGGGTAAACAAAACTTGATACGTGTTCGGAACACGCTAGACATAAATTGCATAATTAAGGTCCGACTAGACGAAGATATGAGCACCCTTGTCATCGTTAAGTCACACAGTAACTCCATAGATGCCAGCTCGTCTAGAGTTAACCATGATAGGCAATATATATATATGTGTTTTCTGCTTCACAGCATATTTTCCAATCGGTACGTATAAATCTAACCCTGTCTCTGTCTCTGTCTGTCTGTCTCTCTCTCTCAATATATATATATATATATATATATATATATATATATATATATATACACAAAATGTATTCGATCTGTCTTGCTTATATGTACATATATATATGTATATATATGTATATATGTATGTATATATATATATATATATATATATATATATATATATATATATATATATATATATGTATGTATGTATGTATATATATATATATACACATACACACAAAATGTATTCGATCTGTCTTCCTTGCCTTTCTTTTGAAATATCGTTTTAGGGACTAATTCATCTATTTTAGGGCTGCAAATGAAATTGAAAATGATTGCAAGTTGCCCGTGATTGTTAAAATTGCTTTTGAAGGGTTACATTTAATAAGTGTTAGCTATTTTCAATTTAATTATTACACAGAACTATAAATTGTGACATAATTGTATACATCTCAACATTCTTAAGCAACATTTGTAAAATTGTTTACAAATCACACAATTTGCGTGAGTCAGAATATTTAATGACATATTATCAATCTGAATCTTATTTTTATTATCTCCAATGCGGAATACTTTCGTCTTATTTATCATATATATTTATTTACGTCCTATGTGAGTGTGGTTTGTTCGATCATTTTAAACGTTTATCTCCATTTTGACAGCAACCACAGAAACAGTCTGGCTGAAAGATGTAACCACTCGACTTCAAAGAGACAAGCGATCAATCGATGACCCTGACCTTCCTGAGAAGTTGTCCTTTCTCCTCAAACGTAATTCTGATACTCTGACTTTAAACTTAAAGAGGAATAATCATGTTGATCCTAATGCTGACATATATACTGTGAGAAATTTAAATGATGGTCGATCCATTCTGGAAAAGACGGTTGATTTGGAAAAGGAGGTAAGCGTTCAAAGGATTTATTTTTTTATGAGCAAATATCTTCTTAATGCCATCATATATGTCTCGTTAGAAATTTAGAGGTGACCACGTCAATAAATTATATTTGTAGAATTACGGATATGCATTTATATGTTTAAAAGTTGATCTCACATAACCTTTTCAATAACAAAGCGAGATTGATTTTTGTTTTTTTTTGGATTAGTTAGGTGCAGTTAATTGGAGACTGTCATTTATATTTGAGCTCCAAAATTACATTTAATGTTTAAAGAATCTGAATTAGGTTAATTGTTGTGCGTTAAGTAGGTTGATGCGTTTTTCACTTGAGATTCAATATATGTATATACGTTGTAGATTGCCGACAAGTTTTTCTTCAAAGATTTTCACAACAAATACTCACATTAGGTAGCTGTTTCTTATTTTTTTTCCCATTCCGTTTCTAATCACAGTGACTCTTAAGAATCAAATATCCTCATATTTGTATCATGATTTGATTTCTTGCTTCTTTCAATATCATACCTTCATTTTGAATGCGCAGTTGTTATCAATTGGTAATGAATGTTCCCATGCTACATTATCTTAGTATTCTTGTCATAACATTCGTTCTTAATGGTAATAGTTCTTCTTCATTCTTTTTCCATTTTGCTTTTGAGTGTCTATATATCTCGAGTGCGTGAGTTCTATACTGTGCGGCATAATTGTTAGGAAACATTGCTTTTGTCAGCTTTATAAATAGAGGACACGCAATAATTTTGATATTTTCACTGCTCGTTCACTGCTTCTACACGTAGCGTCCGTTCCAAGGTATGTAGCTGCAGATTAGAATCGACTGCAAACTTAACCGATTCTGTGTGCGATCATCTCGAAGCCCCGTGTCAATGGTATTTCATTGATAACGTTTTGGAATAATTGACACATTTATTGGGATCGCTTCCGCTATTTCGATGCATATGTGATCTCCTTTTGTGGTCGCTCTTATGAAATCAGGGCTATGTGGACTGCATATGATTATTATGGATTTCATTAGTAACATATGAATGTTTGGATGCGTTGATTGTCTTCTTGAATGTAGACATAAGTGCGTAGGCCCATGCATTGTACCCTTTTCCTGGTCAGTTTCCTCTTACTGTCCATGGCCATGTTTTATGTACCCTACTCATATTTATCAGATGCATATATATAACACTGGAAACTGGATAATACAGATTGTGCATTGTATCTGTTTGTGCATACTGTTGTGTTTAATTAGAGTTTTTTGTTTTCTTTGTGTTTGTTCCTAAATGTTTTTTGTTTTATTTCAATCATCGGGTTGCAGCAATCAATATATTAACACTCTTTGCATTTATTCGTTGTTGAACCACATTAATGCTCATTTACTATTCTGATCATTGCAGGAGTGAACTATGTTGATTTAATAATATCAGAATCAGCGGGGGGGGGGGGGCGAATCAGACAACTTTTTCCGACAAAATCACTTTAAACCCTCAAAACGGAAAATAGAGCCTTCCTACGAAATCTCATGTTTTAACCAAAAAAAAAAAAAAGAAAGTCTCTTTTTGGTAAACGGAGACTTATTGATTTCTTGCTCAAAACATGAGTTTGCGCGGGTGATACTCTATTCACGTTTTCGTTGCTTAAACCATAAAACGTCGCAGCGGTGTTGTCATCGCCCCCCCCCCCCACCCCCCTGCTGCTGTTCACGATTTCAACCGAATATTTGATCAAGTCCGATACGATATCGTGTTCGAGGACGAAAATTATTTATGATTTCACAAACAAACTAATCGCTAACAACTCATCTTGTAGATCAATCAAATTACTTGACTGGTCGGTGAGTCGGAAATTTATTCTCGTTAGCGAATTATTATAGCATCGCATGTAGACAGGATTAATTGGGTTTTCAATAATTAGGAATCCTGGAGGAGCTGTTGGTGCAAACGAATAAAGAATATATCCCTGCTGAGCTTGATTTGATTGCTCTAGATCAATTTGATAGCTTCCTTCAATTGCATCACATATTAAATTGAGCGCAGTCACCGTTGAAATATTTACATTGTGCGGGGCAATATGCCTACCGCCGCCATCTGGGTCATTATTATATTTAAGGATAGTTGAATCTTGTACTTGTAATACCTTGATAACATTCCTAACAGATTCTTTTAGTTCCTCCGCGTTGTATCCGGGAAAATTGAAATTACGCAGATCGGCTTCTGTGATATTGTAACCGGTTAGGAATCGTTGTTTATTGTCGTTGTTGTCATTAATTATTGTTTGAATAATTTGTTCGTTGATATATTCCATGTCAGATACAAGCTGATTTAATATTTCAACGTGTTTGCGCGATTTTGTTTGCCGTAGTTGTTCTAGTTGTGTTTCATGTAATTGATTAATTTCATTAAAATAACCAGTGATGTCAGTTAGCGTAAATGAAATAGTAACAGATGAGTTAGCTGTTCTTGTAATGATAAAATCCCATTGCAATGTGTTTTTGTTGGCAAATATAAATCTATCGGTGAGTTTTACCATTTTAATATCAGATAAATTATCTCGATACATGGGATTGATTTCATGATATGATTGTACGTCTGTGGTTAAATCGGAGGCGGCTCCTGGTGGTTTTTCAGGCCATCCTAACACTGTTCTTAACGAGCTGTTATAGATATCTACAATGTATCCTTCTGTGCTTATTTCGATCGACGACGAAAGCGTCGTTTGATGAACTTTAATAGGTATTTTTGATTCTTTTTCCGTGATTGATTTTATTCTGCGCTGATTTTCAGCATCGATTTGCTCAATTTGGTCCGACCCAGTTGGTAACGAAATAACGTTCCAGTCGGGGATGCCATCGGGTTTATTCTTATATGAGAACACCAGTGCGTTATTCGGTTGCTGATCGCCAATGCAACCGATCTGATATTGGGCCAGCTATGATATACTCGTAATTTTGCCAGCGCGATCTCGCGCACTGGAATCGGAGAAGGGAAGTTCACACTAAATTGTGGGTTTGTTGATGTTATTGATATCATGCTTGTTCGTATCGGAGTGGTATTCTCCGCGATTCGTTGAAGCAGTTCGAGTGACATTATTGTTAACGTTGTCTTCAATTTCTAAATTTCAACATCGCGGAGTTATACAACTGGGTCATCGCGGAAATTCAACATCGGATATGAACGAATAATCTATCGACAGCGAGATCAACTCGGATAATTTCGAGTACGCGTCAAATACCACCCTGTACCGAGCTCTATAATCGCTGTGTTTTTTCTGAGAACACGATGATAACCTTTTAGTTATCGCGGTGGCGCTTGTCGCGATTGTTGTTGTCGCGGAGATAGCGACTGGAACTGCTATCGGAGCCATCATGGTCACCGTCGACAAAATAACCCCGGCGCTGGCCATCACACCGGCCACCGAGTACACGGTGATGTCGATGATTGTTACATTGCGGCGATACTTTTTTATTTTTTCACGATTACGCTCAGAAAGTGATTTCAAGTTCGCGGAAAATTCTTTCATGGTGTCATATCGATATCTATGCGATTGGTTCAATTGATTTCATCGATGTCATTACTATTTTAAGCCCGCTAGTGTTTTCAATTATTCGATTATGTACTCGGATTTATGGTCTGTGGGGGGAATACCGGATATTAGGGTTGCGAATCCCTAACCACTGACTCGTCGGATGTAATTATATCAATCCTAATAGGGCATCTTATTTCGTCGTGTTGTAATGGTATCATATCGTTTATATATGTTACTGTGTTAAAACCGCTTATATATATATATATTGCTGGGCCGACTCCCAAATCAAATTTATGGCGATGTATTATTGTAAATCGATAACAACCCGGTATAATACCATATTTGCTGTGAAAATATAAACTATTTTCATTTCCTCGGATCCAATCAAAGGTGCCACTGGCAACTGTGTATACGATGTTACCAACGGTTTTTACGTGGTGTGGAATTTTTACCTTATCGAGTCGTTCGATCATTTTTGGAAAATCATTTTTGACGGCATCAACTGTTGTTTTACTTTCATCGATAGCCGCTTTAATTTCAGCGAGAGTTGTGTCAACCACAAGTGAGATTCCAAAAAACTTATCGACGACGTCGCTGGTGAGCTTTTGTTCGTCAATAGCTTTTTTAACTTCAGCGAGGGTTTGACCTGTCAGAGATGTGGTTTCAGATTCACGTGTTCTCCACCAAAAGTTTATCCACGATGGTATTAAGTGTTGTTTGTCTCACCATAAACATATTAATATCTTTGAGAGTCATCGTAGATATGCACCGAAGAAATTATTAGCGACGTAGGCATTGTGAGTATGCCTGACACTAAACTCGCTAATTTCAGCGAGAGTCATGCCTGCCACAAGTGAGGTTCCAAAAAACTTACCAACGACATCGTTAGTGGGTTTTTGTACCTTTTCAAAATTTTCTATTAGTTTAGAAATATCCGTGTTAATATCGAGATAATTTGCCTTAATTTCATATTCATTCATCATCCTCCCCGCCTACTTGTTAAAAAAGAATGGAGATAGAACGTTTTTAATTTCAGCGAGAGTCATACCAACCACAAGCGGGGTTCCAAAGAATTTATGTACGATAATTTTGCGAAAAGTATTATAACCTCGTATATAATCATCCAGATCACGGCCGTGGGCGGCAATCGCGTCGGTGATCGTAGACACAAGTGCGCCTGGTTTAAGTCGTCCGCCGCTGCAATACAGCGCACTAGAGTTTTCAGCGGCGTCGCGCTGCCGTATCAAAATGTCATCCGCGGATATATTACTGGTTTTCAATTTACCCTGGTGATCTTGAAATACAACTATTTCGTTCGGGTCAACACTTGCTAAATTCAACGTCTCAGCGATTTCATCTTCAATTAATTTTTTTTACATCCTCGATAGAAACCGCGGTTGGTTTCGACATTGACAGAGATAGTCCCCAAATATCAATCATTATTGTTGGCGCAACTCGTGTTTTCAATTTATTGATTCTCTAAAATTACCTTGTAATTTCCCACTCGTGTATTCATTTACAACCAGATTAGGTGGTTTCCACGGAAATCTAGATATCTCCACAAGGACATTTAATACTTCACGGCCGCATATTGGCGGATCATTTAATTTTTGTGTTGACAGTGTTTAATAAAAAAATCGGAATTAAGCGATTTAATATATACCGCATAAACTAGCTCGGTGGGGCTAGCCCATATGAATTAAAATAGACAATCCCACGTGGATCAATAGCGTATGCAACCCAGTGAGTTCCCGATCCATTACTGTTATCAACATTGATGATACCGGTTTCAACGCGTTTAGGTTGTTTCGGTAACTGATCTTTCATAAAAACCCCTCTGAAGTTTTTTAACGCTAGTTTCTTAGCAGCATCAATTAAATCAAAATTGGACATGGGAAGAATTGGGCTTTCAACTAATAAACCGTTCCTGGTAGTCTCAGACCCTTTCCGCTGTACCATGAATACGGGTTCCCGGTAGTCTTAGACCCTTTCCCTTTTTTTATATCCTTTCCCAGTTGCCTTTTTCAACGCCATCCCTTCAGCGGTACCAACGGCACCCAACGCAGCCGCTTTCGCCACCGCTGGGGCGGCCGCTGCAATCAATGCTGGTATTGCAGCTAACAATGGAAATATACCACCTGATTTTATCATGTTGGCGATTGCAGCCTTCGAAAATACAATTTGAAACCTTCGCTTATTCTTTAGCGCATCATTGAAATGTTTTATTTGACGATCCGTCAATGATATTTTATGTGTACCGCCGGACATCTGCGCTGGTTTTAACGTTATTGTTGTTCCACATTCTTTAGCGGATTTTGATTTTAATTTCTTGACCTGACCATCAGTCATCTTGACACTAACAACACTATATGGCATTTTATTGTAAAACTATTTATGCTTTCAATTGATCTAATTGTGAATTGTTTACATATTTCCACTGGTGCATCAATAAGTCTCATTTGTCCACCAACACCTTCTAACAACATTGATTTATCACTGAGAATGACAGCAACCGCTCTATAACTAGCGATAGCGCCACGAAAGACATTAGCTCTGAAGTGTATATCAACGACGGATTGCCTTGTTAAATCAAGATGTTACAGCGAAAAGTAGTAGATCGGATAGAAGGCCTTAAAATCATATTGCGATATTTGCAAACCAGTATCAACATTTTGATCACCGCCCATATATGACAGCAGACGATGGTACAAGCGCAAAATAGGGTTTTTATCGTAATTAAGTTGAATGTCTTCGGATGGTTCCTGCTGCCCATGTATTCTCAACGAGACATCAATAACTCCTAATTGATCAAATATCATATGACTGTGCAATTGTGATTCCACTCTTGTCATATCCTGCAACGTAATAAATATATATGAATATTTTCCCGAGGCAGGCATAAAAACACCGACGTGATATATGTCACTTAACGCTACACTCAGATTCCAAAAGTCATCAGAGATAACAGTAATATTCTTGCTGTATTCAACGGCGTTGATACACATACGCTACGAAATATTTGGCAGACATGGTGCTCTGATACGGACTTCAATCAATTTCGAAATTTCTTGAGTCATGCTCAGTCGGTCCCACACGGATTTATAACAATTAATTTACATGATCCTCGAACACGATATCGTATCGGACTTGATCAAATATTCGGTTGAAATCGTGAAAACCCATAGCAGCAGGGGGGGGGCGATGTCAACACCGCTGCGACTTTTTATGGTTTAAGCAACGAAAACGTGAATAGAGTATCAACCGCGCAAACTCATGTTTTGAGCAAGAAATCAATAAGTCTCCGTTTACCAAATAGAGACTTTCTTTTTTTTTGGTTAAAACATGAGATTTCGTAGGAAGGCTCTATTTTCCGTTTTGAGGGTTTAAAGTGATTTTGTCGGAAAAAGTTGTCGGATTCAACCCCCCTCCCCTCCCCTCCTGCTGCTTCAGGGACATTTGAATTAACCACCATTTATATGTGTGTGCACTAAAATGAAATATATAATGAGTTGGATATATATGTCAGTGTCGAGGGTAATTTGCTTGAATATATCAAGCATTAGACCAATGATTTCATTTTGCAACTGATATCCCATAACAATCCCGTGGTTGTCGTATACTAGCGTCTGTTGTTGATTTTATTCTTTTGTATATTGTACGCTCGATAATTATTAAAGAAACAAAACAATAAATAACGTATCTATGATACAGTTTTCATTTATCTAACTATACGGTCATGATGTTGGACAATGCTTTTGAAATGCACTTTATACAGTGTTAATATGTTCATGCTTAGCTGCATTAATTGTGTGTATTGTTTTTCCGTATGGTTCTGTGAATATATTGGACTCGGGTTCATTAATGTTTTCATTCTCTATGCTGTCTTTATTTCTAATCTCTGTTTTTTCATCAATATAGTTAACTTTCATATCCTCTGTTGTCAGTTATAATATATTTCATGTAAGTCCGCTTGCCGCATGATGGACAGCACTGCAGTAAATGAGCAATAATAAGTAATCAATGTCAAA